>JAPDEH010000071.1:0-143630 GCA_027569075.1 Aspergillus asperescens | reverse complement strand
GCGCTTAGAACGACTCTTTTTTATCATGAAATCTGCAACATATGAGCGGAGATCATTATTCTCCTGTGCCAACAGCCCAGCATTATAGATAGCTACTTCACAGCCCTTTACAAACTCATCTAGCGCCCGCTTTGATGGTGTTGAAGGACTCCTGGAGCCGTCCTTTAGGAGTTTCTTGACTGATGAGGCCTTTTGATACACCTGGCGGACTGTGTGAGGTGTACAGAGCTGTGAGGAAGGAATTGAAGCAAGACCTCTGCTAGGAGGGGGTGTAGGAGTTGATAGCTTCAACTGCAGTTTATCTAGTACTGCAGCAGGTGAAAATGGAAGAATCCCAGTTGCCCTGAATCCGCTTTGAATGTTCTCCTTTGTAAAGACCTTCTTGTAAGCCTCTGGATAGGCCTTCAAGAAATCTAGCTTGTCAATAGTATTGCATCCCAGCCGTGCCTTCTGCTCAATTAGGGATCCGTACGCCTTCTTCAACGGCCCAAAACAACCAACATCCAACGGCTGCAGGAGATGAGATGAATGAGGAGGCATGCAGATAGGAATAATATTATTATCCTCACATGCAGTGTCAAAGGCAGGCGTCAGGTGGCTTCCATGCCCATCCAGAACCAGGAGTATCTTCCCCCTCCTCCCCGGCCTCTGTATAGCTGGGATAAAGCATTTTTAAAGCCAGCGAAGGCCTATCTCATCCGTGGTCCATCCATTGGCGCTGACTTCAATTCTCCAGGCTGGTGGAGCAGTGAATTCCTCAAACCAGCCTTCGATATAGCGCTTTCCTTTAAAGATAATGGTGGTTGGTACTGACCAGCCAGCTGAATTGATGCATTCAATAGTAGTAACCCATTCCCGATTCCCTGGCATAATAAGCCATGGCTTGCCTGGCATTTCAGCTCTTGATACAACTTTTGTTGCTGCAATTAGGCCCATAGCGAAGCCAGTTTCGTCAAAATTGAAGATATCTTCATCCAGGATGCCGTGCTTGTCTTTGATCTTCTCTAACTCTTCGAAAAATGGACCAATTACTTTAGGATCTTCACATAGAGCTCTCTGACAACTAATCTTTTGAGCCATCCGGGTTTTAATATCAGGGCACCTCTTGGTGAAGCCTGTCACCCAGTTCCGTCCGATGGGTGCACAAGCCGGGTCATACTCCTTCAGGATAATTTCTGCCATCTCACGGACGCGTGAAGGCCTGGGGGGAGCTCCCCGAATATCAAGCGATACTATCCATGCTATTAAGACATTCTCTTGAGCCAGGGATAGCCTATGCTGGTGGTTGCGAAGTTCTGCCTGTGGTTGGAGACCACGGAGTCTTCCTGCAAGTGTATTCGGATGAATATTATAATGACGCGCCGCGGGCGCAATTTTCGCATATTTTTTGTTTTTAATATCTTGAATCGCGCATTCAATCCTGCCTTCCTGCTCCATTAATTCTTGTTTCGATTTACGCCTGAATGGTGGCATGGTGGTTGTTGAAAGTTGAGGGTAGAAGACGCGTTGGGGGTGGTGGAAAAAAACACCGGCCGCCCGGGATGCACCGGCCGCCCGGGAATTACGTTAAGAGATTCTACTTCGTAAGAGATATATCTGTCTGACTATTGAGCATAAATAGCATAAATAGCATAAATAGCATAAATGCACAATTACCTATGATGTCACAGAACCCTGATTGAGTTTGTTTTCAGTCAGCAAGGGCAGAATCTGGAGACAGTGTGAGCACGAGGCCCGCAAAACTTTCGCTCCGAGTTGGAGTTGGCCAAAAAATCTGTTTTAAATAATCGCTGGAGAATCACTTGCATGATTGCATCTCCGCATTCTCACATACATCCCTGAAATCGGCCTTGTCGCCTGGAATGCCTTAATTTGTTCAGCTCGCGATCAGAAGCTGACAATGCTCCGCCTCCCTGGTGGACCACTGTTAGCCTCGTGCCATCTTCTCCGGGTCTCCCTAGCGCGAGTTGGCTCTCGCCTTGAGTGTCAAGCGTCCATGGGTCTCTTATAACTTTACCATATCTTCGGCCCTTTGCTCCGTCGTCTCAGTTCGCTTCCTATTTATTGCTGTGACCCAGGGCTGATACTCAATCCCTCCGTCTTCTTGGGCAGTCTCTTATGGGAATCTGACTCACACCCGTTCACCTTGTCAGTTTCGGACCATCCGGTCCACTATCTGAACAACTGAATTGACGTCCACAACACTACGTCGTCCAATTTCCCCTCTTTCGCTGGTGATCTCGTTTTCTGAGACATGTTCGGGGCCTGGTTCGGGGGCAAGAAGCCCAGTCCGAACGGTTCTACTCAGTCACTCGATGCTTCGTCAGAAGTGCAAGACCGTAAGTAGTGATGCGGCGTTTTTACTTCTTGAACTTCATATGCTAATGTATGCTTATTGTTTGCTGTAGTGGTGGATGCAATTCAAGGTACGCTAGAGCTTGTCTGTGTTCTCGGCTCCCAGATCGTCGTCTAAAAAATATACTCCAAAAGCTGATGTGCGCTAATCTTTCCTCTTTTGGTATTTCCATCCAACAGCTGCCGAGTTGATCCTCAACGATGATGTTGATGGTGCTGAAGAAGGCCTGTCTGGGCGAGATTCGGCCTTTCACTTGGTACGTAGGGCGCTCTTCGTTATTGCGTCCTCTATTAGCTTTAAACCTGTCTTCTGGATGTGACTGACGTGATTCCCTCTTACAGCTTGGGAGGGCCGTGGTAATGTTTATTAAGGCAACACTGGGCTTCGAGCAGGATATTATGCGCCAAGGTTTGAAGATCTCCGCCCACTCTCATGCGGGCTTTCTGTCACAGCAACTCATGTCTTGCAGCGGTGGATCGACTCAATGAGGCGGAGAACAAAGCGTACAATGACCAACAACGCGCCAAAAGCCTTTACAAATCACCAGACACTTATCATTCAAAAATCTATGCGCCGGGTACCGAGTTCCTTCTCATTCAGGCAATGGCACAACTCATGTGCGCCGTTCTTGGTGTACTCAATGAGAGTCTCACAGAAAGCATAAAGGCGTTCTATAAGCTACGAAAGGCTTATTTCGCGCTAGACGCAGTTTTAAAGATGGAGGAGAAATTCATGCAATCGAATAAGGCTGGCGTTACAAATACACCTTCTCCAACCCCATCTTTGAAAGGGGAAGATGCCACTGCCGCGAATGTGTCTGAAAAGCTCTCTAATCTTAAAATCAACGACGCTGGCACTGGCCCGATATCAAGCAGTACGAGCTCATCCGAGCAGATTAACCACGACCCAGAGTCCGATATTTTCAAAAATCCAATCGACGTTTTCGTGCATTCTGGGGCTAGTTTCTGTTATGGTGTCCTCCTTTTGCTCATATCTATGGTCCCACCAGCGTTCAGCAGGCTGCTTAGCATTGTTGGATTTCACGGTGATAAGGATCGGGCCCTGAAGTTGCTCTGGCAAGCTAGCAAATTCCACAACTTGCCAGGTGCAATTGCGGCGTTAACGCTTCTTGGGTACTATAATGCCTTTGTTCGCTACTGCGATATCATGCCTGATGCCGTACCAGGTAAAGACGGAGATATCCAGGGGTACCCTCAAGAAAGGCTTGAGGCACTTCTAGCCCGGATGAGGCAACGATTTCCTAACAGCCAGCTTTGGCTTCTTGAGGAATCACGCATGCATGGTGCCAACCACAGGCTTGATGTGGCCCTAGATCTCTTATATACAAAAGAACAAAGCCCACTGAAACAAGTCGAGGCGCTCAAGGTGTTCGAAAAGAGCTTGAATGCCTTGTATATCCATAAATACCAACTGTGTGCTGAAGCATTCATCGAGGTCTGTTCTCCGCCGAATTCCTCTGATTACAAGAAGCTAACAGATTTAAAGTGTGCTGATATAAACTCTTGGTCTCGCGCGTTATATTATTACATTGCGGGAACCTGCCATATTAGTGTGTATAGAGAGCTTGCCGGGACTGACCCAGAGAAAGCAAATAAACATGCTGAGACTGCGGTGACACTGCTGCATAAAGCTCCTCAATTTGCAGGAACGAAGAAATTCATGGCACGGCAGTTGCCGTTCGATGTCTTCGTTGTTCGCAAGATCGCCAAATGGGAAGCCCGAGCCAAGGAGTGGAACGTGCCGCTGGTGGACGCCGTGGGAGTCGACCCCGCGGAGGAGATGATTTTCCTCTGGAATGGACATAGCCGGATGACACAAGCGCAGCTCCAAGAGTCATTGGATAGGTTGTCATGGTCTGAAAGTGACGCGAACAAGACGTGGGCTCGCGAAGGGCCGGAAGAGAAAGGCATCTACCAGCTCGTACGTGCAGCTGTGTTGCGCTCGATGCGGCGGCATGAAGAAGCCAAAGAAATCATTCGGACTTCGATATTTACCCTAGACCGCTCGATATTCAAGGGACGTCACAAGGACGATTGGGTGCATCCAGTCGCCTACTTTGAAATGGCGGCAAACCTATGGATGGAACGTCGAGCATATATTGCACAGCACGGTGGGACGATGCCTGAAAGCCTGAAGTTTGAAGATTCAGACAAATTCGAGAGGGAGAAGGTGAAGGAATGCAAGGAAAACCTGCAAAAGGCGGCCCGCTGGGAGAGCTACGAGCAAGAAGCTCGCTTTGGGCTGAAGGTGACGGCTGCGCTGGAAGCCGTGGCCAAATGGGAGAGCCAGCACCCGACTACGACAGAGTGATGATTTTTGTTATAAATGAGACGCATTGATGTACATAAACACTACACTCATTTAGAATGCAATTGATAGACTGTTAACCATCATGACGTGTATAGATTCTGAGCGCCAGCTTTGCATCCTAACCACATCATGCTTCAACCTACTGCTTTTTCTCCAGCAGAACTATCCCCGATAATCCCTTTTATCCCCGATACTAATCTCCCTTTGACTCATCCTAATGCAATCTTACCTTCCATACCTCTATCTAGACGCGCGAATATTTAGTCTGGCAACAGTTCCACCAGCAGACCTTAGGAGAATCGAGACTTGAGTTCTAACAGTGGCAGTCCACATACACATCAACACTCCACCGTCTGTCAGATTTGCGGAAAAGAATCCGTTGCTTTTTTTGATGCTTTTTTTCTTCTCAGGTTTTTTTTTTGCCTCTTGACTAACATTCCAGTTCTTTCTATTCGCACCAGTACGGCCTGCACCATTCAACTCGACCCCAGGCCAAACTTAACGAGTCGAGAACCATCATAAGTTCTAATGTCCTACTCCGAGTATAGCCTCTGTAACGGAGTACTGCAGACTGCCGACGATCATCTCCACACTCCAGAATCCACTATATACTCGAGCGAATCGAATATTAATGTGCAGCCTTATCGGACTTTGCTGATCGGCTAAAACGGCTTGTATTTCTTAGTCTCGAGCTCGGATTTCCGGAAAACAACGCTCTGACAACCGTTTAAGCTATGGATCCTGCTGGGCAGAGCCTTATTTATTATCCGTTGGTTCGCCCAGACCTCAAGATGAGTGACGTCGGAACCAAACTTCTTCCCTATTCTTTTTTATGCTGAAAGTACGTACTTTTTCCTCTAGCTTACTGCCGTCTTCTATTATACACTCCCTCCCTCGGCGAACATTTGAGGGACATCTATCTCTCCTTCGAAAATGATAAGAGAGGATGACATCACATCTCCCGCTTCCTCCGACGATGCTGATATTTCTTCCCTCGGGGACCACCACCGAACCCCCAACGCTTTAGAGAAGCAAAGCACCGCAGCATCGGGCTTGTCGGTCCTCGAACAGCGCGCGCAATCCGCCGTCTCCAGGATTCGAAGCCGAGAGCCTGGCCAGACAGCGCGCTTCACGCATCCGCTGTCGCATACAAAAACGAAAGACGATGTGATCGTTGACTTTGATGGACCGGATGATCCTTACCATCCATTGAATTGGAGTTTCCGGAAGAAGGTGATCACCACGGTTCTGTATGGACTGACAACGATGGGTATGCGAATCCTTTGTCAGCCTCTATTTAAAATAAAATAAAAACAATGGAAGCTAACGTTTAGCTGTCTGATAGGCGCAACTTGGGCGAGTGCCATGTAAGAATAGAAACGAGTCTTTTCGTCTCGCGCCTGACCGCTAACTCTGCGATAGCTACTCAACTGGTTCAGCTGAAGTTAGTTCACAGTTCGGGATAGGTGAGGAAGTCAGTACACTAGGGACAACATTGTTGCTTTTCGGATTCGGTATGCCCACACCACCCACAAGCACAATCAACGCACCACTCCCGCCGGCTCAGCTAACATTGCATACTCAGGTCTGGGCCCGCTCGTCTGGGCCCCCTTATCAGAAGTTTACGGCCGCAAGCCAGCCGTTCTAGGGCCTTACTTCATAGCCGGGATCTTCTCCTTCGGCAGCGCAACAGCCAAAGATGTTCAAACCCTAATGTTAACTCGGTTCTTCACTGGCTTTTTCGGCGCTGCACCCGTAACCAACACCGGCGGCGTCCTGAGCGACATCTGGACCGCCGAGGAACGCGGCGCTGCTATAGTCGGATACGCTATGGCGGTCGTCGGCGGACCCGTCCTGGGCCCTATTGTTGGCGGCGCAATTGTCCAAAGCTATCTTGGCTGGCGCTGGACCCAATACGTTCGTACCTCTAACCCCCACAAAAAATCCAAAGCCTAGTCTATACTGATGTCCCTCTAGATAACCGGCATAATGATACTGACCTTCCTAACCCTCGACATCCTCTTCATCGACGAATCCTACCCCGCAACCCTCCTAGTCTACAAAGCCCGGCGTCTCCGCTTCCAAACCGGAAACTGGGCCCTCCACGCCCGCCACGAAGAATGGGACGTCACTCTCAAAGAACTCGGAAACAAATACCTCATACGCCCCTTCGCCCTCCTCACAACCCCAATCTGCTTCCTCGTCGCCCTCTACGCCTCCTTCGTCTACGGGATCCTCTACCTCTCCCTCGCCTCATTCCCCATCGTCTTCCAAGAACTCCGCGGCTGGAACCAAGTCGTCGGCGCCCTCCCCTTCCTCGCATACCTCGTAGGAATACTCTTCGGCGCCGCAATCAACCTCGCAAACCAACGCTTCTACATCTCCCGCTTCAAAGCAAACAATAACCGCCCCGTCCCCGAAGCCCGCCTCCCCCCAATGATGCTCGGCTCTGTAATCTTCGCCGCAGGCCTCTTCATCTTCGGCTGGACATCCCAGCTCCAAATTCACTGGTTCCCATCTATGGTTGGCGGTGCTTGTATGGGGCTAGGCTTCTTTACGATTTTCCAGGCTGCGCTGAACTACCTAATCGATACGTTCCAGTCTGTGGCTGCTAGCGCGGTTGCGGCGAATACGTTCCTCAGGAGTGTGTTTGCCGGTTGTTTCCCGTTGTTTACCACGGCCATGTTTCGGAATCTCGGGGTGCCTTGGGCGACGAGTGTGTTGGGGTTTGTGTCGATTGCATTGATTCCTATCCCGTTTTTGTTTTATGTTTATGGGCCGAGGATTAGGGCGAGGGGGAAGTGGTCCAAGGGGTCGGTTTATTCGTGACATTGTTGCTTTTTCTTCTTCGCCTTTTATGGTTTCGTTGGTGTTTGTCTATACCCTGATAGAGCCCTTGGTTCAAAAGTGGTTTATCATGTTTAGTGGAAGCTGAGGGGAGATGATGGTAGTGATTAGCTTAAGCGCATCAGCCTTGCATTGATACCCAGGAGATTTGGATACATTACTTGTGAGTACATAGAAGAAAATAGAAGAATTAATTGAAGATAGTAACGTAGTATAGTAAATCAAAAGAAGCACTGACAAAAGGAGAGTTATGCTGAAAAAAGCATAAGAGAGACTAGTAGGTAATCACGCATGTGAGGATAAGCCGCCGAATCTGGTGATCTTCTTCGCCAAACCCCTGGCTTTGTCTAGGGCACTCCACTCGCTCTTCGAGGGGGTAAGCGGCACTATCTCTCTGGGTACTGAAGCTGCCGCTGATACATCCACAGGAGCATAGGCCGGTGCGGCATCCGAGAGGTCAACAACTCCTGTATCACGCTTGGTGATATTGAAAGCTAATACGGCCATATGGCCGAGGAACGTCGAGTGTGCTAGAAGATCCTCAAGGCGGATATGCAGGCCAGTTTCCTGTTCTAGGATCCAAACGACCTGCGCCATGTTTACGATGTCCCCTCCAAGTCGGAAGAAGGATGAGTCAAGTTGGAATGAAGTTTGTGGTTTGCCTGTGCTTGATCTGGGCGGTAGGACTTGCTGCCAGATACGGGTGATCGGGTCGGAATGTGCGAGTATCTCAGATAGGCTGCGGTTGTTCAATGATGAAAGGAGGATGCTGTCGCTATCTGAGGCGGTCGGGGTATCTTCAACGAGCTGGGGAGGTAACGAGCGGAGCATGGAAGGAGAAGGGAGTGCAACGGTAGGGTTGGCGACTAAACTTTGTGCTGTATCACAGACCATATCAAGAACTGTGGAGATGAAACTGGGGTGCATAGGGCCCTTGAGCGAGTATCCTATGGAAACGGTGATCTGGTCAGGTTGTCCAGCAGCCGGTTTAGAAAAGAGAGTGAGATCCGTGAGGTTATCAATCACGCCCACGCCGCCCATTTTGTAGTTGTTGTTGTCCAGCTGCATCTGCCCTTCATAGTCGACGTTCTGGTGTAATACAGATGTGGTGAAGAACGTCGATTCCGGCCAGTCTGTGCAGCGCCTGATGATCTCCCTGAACCCTAACGACTCGTATGTCATGTTCGCTACTTGTTGGTCTTGGAGGAAGCGGAACAGGTCCAGCGCAGTCCAACGATCCCTGAACCTGACCCTAATAGGGATATTATTGAGGCATGGTCCGATTGTGTTTTCGACTCCAGGAACTGCATTTCTTCCATTGACAGTGAGGCCAAAGACCACATCATCCTGGGCGCATATTTTTGCGAGGGTGATTGCCCATGCCGATTGCATGACAGTGGCGATGGTGACGTTCTCCGTCGCAGTTGACGGAATCTCAATAATCTTCTTTTGCTCTGCGAAACCGCCTATGTTTTGGAATGTATTTGGCCTGTCTCGCTGGACAATCTGGGTCATCCGGGATCCCTTCAGCAAAGCACTCCAATGCTGGTAGTGTTCAGGTGTAATTGTTCCAGGTAGGAGTCGCATATAGTTCAGGAATGATGAAGGTGAAACGGGGCTTCCTTCATAGGCCATTTTTATGGCAGTCATGATCTTTGACAAGCAGACACCATCAAACTGTGCGTGAGACATCCGGACAAGGATTCGATGCTCGTCGCTACTAACTTTTCTCACGACGTAAAACTGCACATATTGCTCTCCTTGTCTCGGAGGCTGATTCCGGTCTCGCTGCTGCAAGGACTTGGTGTATTCGTCTAGACTCTTATCCGTTTCGTCAACGAAAATATCAGGCCGAATTTTGCGCAAAACCACCTGGAAGAATTGTCCATGGAAACACACAAAGACTGTCCGAAGAATGTCGAAAGCGTCAACGACACGCAGGAAGCTCTCCCTCAGTCGCCGGATGTCCAACGGGCCCTTCCCGTCAAGATAGAAGTAATTCAACATCCATCTTGACTCAAACATAGTCGCTGTGAGCGAGAGAGATTGAAAGTCCGTTACAGGTAGGACATCGACTATACCCCCTTTGAACACACCAACCTTGGGGCAGATAGCCGCTCGCAGCGACGTATCATCAAACTCAATTGGCTTCAAGATGGATATTTCTTGAGAAGACTCGCTCCTTGCTAACATGGGCTTTTCTTCAACCAACTTCTCAATGTTCTCTCCCTGTTTTGCTGAGGCTACGGGCTTCGTGTTGTCATTGATCAAAGATAGCATGTTTTCAAACACAGGGTTTTTAAACACATCACCCACGCTCAACTTCATTCCTTCGTCTCGTGCCGCGCGAACCATTTTCATAGCCGTGATACTATCGCCACCTAACTTGAAGAAGCTGTCATGGTACTTGATGGGATGCAGTGGCAACCCTAATGTTGTGCTCCAAATTCTCCAAAGTTGTTTTTCCATATCGTTTGGGTCTCTGTAATCGGTGGTGAGTGTTTTCACGGAGTCTGCAGGGCTATTTCCCCTTGTCACCAACTGTTGAAAGGAGTCCTCGATCTTTTTCTCAATATGGGAGAAATCGTTTGACACATCCACTGCCTGGTTTTTGGCCCAAGACGAGATGAGCTTGCCCTCTCCAAGCATCTGGTTGATGACGACTTTGATACGCTCGTCGACAATCTTCTCAAGTGAGCTCCGGTCCATAAGCTGCTCTGTGGTCGCAGGTTTCTCTTTGCCCCCGACCTTCAAGTCTGTAATTGGCTGGAACGGGTCTTCGACAAAGCAGGCAAGGATCCTAGAAACAGCATGTGCAAAAGCAGCAGCTTCTGTCTCTGAGACAGCGTCGGCCCAGTACCTCAACAAGATCGCCTCATGGCCTTGCGCAGTCTCGACATTGGCTGTGAGCGGATACTAGAATTTGGATTAGTCTACAGCCATACGATGAATGGTCAAGGGAGCTTACCTCGCAAGGATCGTACGCCTTCTGGAACTCATATGAGATTCCCGCTATCTCAGCCTTATCAGCTGAGTGGTTCTGTATAGAGACGCATGTGTTAAATAGAGGCTTTCCCTGCCTACCAAGCGCATGCTGTATCTCTGCAAGTGAAGAGCGTTGATGGGCAAGGCTTCTAATATGGTCATCTTGCACAGATTTGGAGACATCCAGCAAAGTTTGGTTGGTTTGGAAGTTGACTCTGCAACACAGCGTATTGATGAATATTCCTACTGCATCCTGGATCCCAGAAACTGGCAAGTCACGGCCGGTTGACGGATAGCCAAAACAGACGTCATCAGACTTTGTATAGTTGCGTAGAAACATCGCCCACACTGCAAGGATTAGGTTCGCAAGCGTAATCGAGTTCCTCTCACAGAATCGTTGAAGCTCAGTGAAACGATCGAATGGTACCATATGAGTACCAAGGTGACGAGCACCGTTTTTACCCGTAGCTACTGGCAGATGGCATGCACGGACACCGGCGAGATGCCGCTTCCAGTATTCCAGAGCTTCGTTCGGAGACTCTCCCTGTAAATATTTGATGTAGTCGCTAAATAGCGGACCTGATCCCGGTGGAAGTTGATTACTGTAGGCCAGCGCCAGTTCCTTCATTAGAATGGAAAATGATCCACCGTCGACAATGAGATGATTCATTTCAAACTTCACTAGCACCCGGCCTGTAGAAGTTTTGCAGAAGACCAGCTGGTGATAGGGGGTTGAAGACTTCTTGTTGTTCTGCATAGTGATGGCGTCAAGTTTCTTGGAAGCATCCAAATCGTCGCACTCGATTTCGACTATTGTCTCACTAAATTTCTTGACCACTACTTGGTCAAATGACCCTCCTTTGCAGCTGCTATCAATAAAAGCTGTCCTCAGGATCGGATGGCGAGCGACAACCATTGACCACGCCTTCTTGAGCCTAGCTAGGTCAATATTGCTTTCCTTTCCGGAGCTGCGCACCTCAAAGATCACATTAAAGATATACTCGTGCGGATCTCGGAGCTGACTGAAGAGGATGCCCTCCTGGATTGGAGAGCAGGGGTATATGTCTTCCACCTGGCCCCAATATGCTATATCAAGTCTCGGAAGCACATTCTCAGCCAGGTCTTTCAACCCATCATATGTGATGGGGAGTAACGGATAGTCGCTCAGTGTAGGTTCAGGTGCAACGCCTCTGAGATTAGGCATATCCATTTCGAGGACCCGTTTGCACTCAGTCATCCAAGCTTGGATTTGAGCCTGGTGCTGTATATTGCGGTTGTAGGTAAACGAAACATGCAGCTGTTCCTTTGCTATTACGGCGGTGATTTCGAAGAGGGAGAATCTTGGTGTCTCCGGTCCCATATCCCCTGCTAAGTTCATGGTCTCGGTATTGAACACATCGCCGTAGTGCTGAAAGATTGATTCATGCCGTTCTAGTTGTTGGAGCTTGCCGATGTAGTTGAAAAGAATCTCAAGTGGGACAGGGAATTTATTGGTCTCTCCATTGCTGCCAGGGTGGAGGATATTGCGCGCAAAGAAAGCGCGACTGACTTCGGCGATTTGACGTCTCGTGTCCTTAACACGTTTCATAGTATCAAGAAGATCTATACTAATTAGCATCAATCATGAATTGATATGACCCTGATGTAGACTTACCTGAACCCGTTTGAACACGAATAGGGCTTAAAGTGGTGAACCAACCAACTGTTCCGGAGGGGTCAGAAGAACCCCAAGCTTCACGTCCATGGCCTTCATTATAGATCATGGGAGCATCTCTGTCGGTAAAAGTTCTCTCAAAGGAATGAAGAACAGCAGCAAGCAAGACCTCAATTGTCTCGGTTCGAAGAATTTCATGGCATTGCTGAGAAACGAATGCAGTAGCTCGTTGGTTCAAAGTGAAGGTTTCCATCTTGACGTGTCCATAATTGTTGGGTACTCGGTTCATGCCCCAGTAGCCAAGATCGGGTAATTCGCAGGGAATATCAGTAGATTTGTTGGTGTTTTTGCTGTTCTCAAGTTGTACATTGCACCATGATTGGAATGGCAGTGGCGCATCAGAAGATAGCGAACCGGTGTCGACGAAATCTTCAAGCTCCTGGAGAACAATGCGCCAGGAAACCACATCCACGCATAGATGGCTGGCTACCAGAAAAAGAACCTGCTGCCCATTGAGGTCAAAGAGGTCTGCGGCACATATAGGCCCTACTTGAATGTCCAAAGAACATTGGGTGTCCGCAATTCTGCCTAGCATCTCACGAGAGTTCTCGACAGAACTGGTGCTGAATTTGTAAGATAAATCAATCTCCTACAAAAACAATATTAGTTTCTCAGTCAAAAATAGAGGGGATAATACGCACATTTGTGATCCTCTGCTGCCACGTTCCATCTAGAGACTTGCTGAAGCGTGCCCTAAACATAGAGTGCTTCCGGACAACAGCCCGAACAGCGTCCTCTACGACGCCAGGTTGCATTTTCCGGGTAAGGCGTACAGTAATGCTCTGGTTAAATCGTTCGGAATTCTTGGGTTTAGCAGACGATGAACGGAAGAATAGCTCCTGGACTGGAGATAGTCTGAATAAACTGCTCGATTCCCCGTTGTTCTTCGTTTGTTGAGGCTTTGCCTCACAGCATGTAGCAAGTTCGCCAATGGATTTGCTTTGGAGAATGCGGTTGAGAGGCAGATTCAATCCACGCTTGCGAGCCTTTGATACCACCGCCATTCCGGCGATGCTATCCCCACCTAGGTAGATGAATGATCGGCTTGAATCGACCTTATGTAGGGGTAGATTCAGGACCTGGGCAAAGATCTCTCGAAGGATTGCAGGGATTGTGTCTTCCTCATTCTGGTTCTTCTCTTCAATGATGTCCAGCGTCACATTGTCGTAGTCTTGCATGATTTGATCGTAGGCAGAGCCTTCAAGTTGCCCAAGCCAGTTGGTAATTCTTTTCCTGTCCAACTTTCCAGAGACAAGCATTGGGATGTTTTGGACGACTGCCCAAACCTGCGGGACCATGTATACAGGGAGCTGCGCCTCGATGCTTTTCTGGATTGCACTAGTTTCCCGATGTCCGACTCTCAACATATCTTTCTGACTCACGAGCTCACAGGCGCCTGTTGTGATTGTGCTAGAGTCCGATGTAAGCGACTTCAATGAAAGAACCCCAACCAACTTGTTTCGGAGTAGACCGGTTTGTGGAAGTATCGCAACCGCATTTCGAATATTTGGGCTTTCAAGCAAGCGATGTTCAATCTCCCCAAGCTCCATACGTTGTCCATTCAGCTTCACCTGGTGATCCTTGCGCCCAAGGTACTCTATCGATCCATCAGGGTTATACCTGGCAAGGTCACCAGTCTTGTATATTCTCCTGGGTGAGTACAAAGAGCTTGGGAAACTCCTAATCCAGGCGGGCTCATCGATAAAAGTCTCCGCTGTCTTCTCAGGATTCTTCAGGTATTCCCTTGCAAGAATGGGGCCTTCTAATGCAAGTTCCCCAACCGCTCCCAAGGGCGTAAGTCGGTCGTGATCGTCGGGGTCGACGATCCAAGTGAAGGTGTTCGGTAATCCATAGCCGATGCAAGTGAAGTTATGGGTGACGAAGTCGCTGTTCACAAGCGCGAATATAACAGTTTCGGTGGGACCATAGCCTCCAAGAAACCTCACCTTTTGTTCCCATTTTGTGACCACATCGCGGGATAGTGCTTCCCCTCCGCAAGTAAGTACCTGCAGAGAAGGTACGGATGATGGCTCAAGAATGCAAGCAACTGATGGCGTCAAGAACGTCCATGAGACGTTCATTCGTTGCATAGCGCCTGGAATATCATTCAAGCGTTCGTCCTCACTCGGAACACATATGCAGCCGCCTAGCATTAGAGTACCAAGCACCTCTAATATGGCAGCATCAAAGGTAAGGGACGCAAATTGAAAGACTCTGGAGTCCTTGTTCAGACCGACAACCGGAGCAAAGCCCATGATGCTACTGCATACTGCGCGGTGGTCAATAACTATTCCTTTCGGACGACCTGTACTCCCTGACGTGAAAATAGCATACGCCATGTTTGACGGAGTAAGGTTGGTATGCTGCTTTTTGCTTGTTGTGACTGCGCTGTAGGCTATGATGGTGTCTTTGCTCACGGGGATGATCGTGCCAACAGAACCTAGGAAGCGACTGCGAAGTTGCGGAGAACAGAGTACAATATCTGCTTCTATCTCTTCCAGAATCTCCTTATGTCTCGAAGTTGGGTGCGACGGATCGAGCGGAACAAAAGCTCCCCCGGCAAGGAGGACACTTAGTATAGTGACCATCGCCCAGAGAGACTTGTCCAGACAGACTGGAACCAACATTTCCGGACCTACTCCACAAGATACAAGGTATGTTGCGAAGGAGGAAGCAAGCTCAAACATCTCCTGGTAACTAAGCTGGCCATCCCATGAGCAGATAGCAGGTGCTTGCGGCCATATGATAGAATTCTCCCGGATAATGTCATGGGCGCATTTGTCGACGGATGTCACCTGTCGCTGGTTCCAGTGCGCGATATCTTTTTTGTCCAAAGAACTAGTGACATCAATGCCGCCTACCGTCATCAAACTGTCTCGAGGAACATTAAGGAGCTGTTCAAGCACAAAACTGAACTGTCCTACAAGCCTCTCTGCTTGCCAATTGTCAAGCACTAGTTCATCATGATGGGCTTGTATGTTTAAGTTTGAACCGGAGATTTGGCATTCAACAACAAGAGGATGGGTGAAAAATTCTCCTCGGGTCTGCTGATTCTCGGGGCTCCAAATATCCTTATTGAGCTGACCATCATCCGATTGTATCACGAGCAAATTTTGGAAGTTGCATGCAAGCGCTGCGTCGCCGCCGAGTTTCTGTATCCTCTGAAGACCGGAATGCTGATGCGGTATCATCGTTGTTGTCATTTGGCGCACATCGTACAAATACTGGACCGCTGAAAGCTTGTTGTCCACTCGTATACGCATAGGCACAGTTGTTAGCACCGGTCCTGCAACCTCCGTGACACCGGGCATATCAATGTTCCTACCCATAAGGGTTTCACCAAAACAGACATCGGCAGAGCCAGTGTGAACAGAAAGCACGACGGCCCATGCAGCACGAATGATCTCGGGAACCGTAATATCAGTGGCCCCATATGCCCTTGAAATGCCAATGCTGCTGCGTTGTATACTCCCTGCTCTAGAGGAGCTCGACTCCTTGTTTTTCTGTGGAGGAAACGGTTCACAGGATAGGCCGCCCAGGTATGATTTCCAGAACTCATCCGACTGCGGTAAATCACGCTGGAGCAAATGATTTATAAAAAATTTGTACGGGACTGTCGGATTTTGGGTTGGAGAGTTGGAATAAATATCCTCAGCCCTCTGCAGAATTCGTGGGATATTCCATCCGTCATAGAGGGCGTGATTGACTGTCCACGCAAAGTAGCGCACGGAGGATCCAAGTTGCACTATTGCGTACTTCGCTAATAGCCCTCCATTTCCCTCGACAGTATCATCCGTCAAACCATCAAGCGTCGTTTCAAGGGTCCAGGAAATTCGCTCCCTTTTTAGGACAACCTGGAGGAACCCAGCAGCCTCGGTATAAGCAATTCGAGTCCGGAGTATGTCAAACTCATCCGCGACCTGCTGCCAAGTAGCCTTGAATTTCTCGAGGTCAACATCCGGGGCGAGCCGATAGAGTGACCGGGCAACATAAGCTCCTTGATGCTTAATGGAGAGGGTAAGCAATCCTTCCTGAACTGCACTGCAAGGGTAGATATCGGATATGGCCTCCTCGGTAATACCACATTGGTCAGAAACTTCTTCCACGATATTATGCAATGGTGCCGGGCCAGGGACAAGGCTAAATTGCTCAAGATCCTGGCTCTCCGTGGTCTCCTGGACATTCTCACAGTATTTAGCCATGTCTGTGAGGACAGGATGTTCATATATCTCGGCAACTGTCAAGGAGAAATCTTGGGACCTTGCGGCTCCAACGAGCTTCATGGCTGAAAAGGAATCCCCACCTAGTCCAAAGAAGCTGTCCTCCGCACTAATGGAACCGGGCTCAATCTCGAGAACTTCTGTCCATAAGTCCCGAAGCGTTGACTCGGCTGCTTGCTCTATCGCTCGCCCTGAGCCGGAGTTTGAAATCATGTAAGGTTTCAACTGGTCTTTGGAGAGGGATTGGACCATAGCTCGCAGACCTTTGCGGTCAAGCTTGCCCGTGGTGCCTAAGGGTAGATATCGAACCGGGAAATAGAGCCTAGGTATCATGACCTGCGGCAGTACTTGGCTCAAAGAGCTATGGAGTTTCCCGATTGTTCTTTGGGTGGAATCGGATAGGGGAAGTAGCACGTTTGATGATATGCCCTGTTCTGGAGCTGCATCCGGTGCTGCCTGTCCTTCAACCGTAAAGAAAGCAGCCAAAGATTTCGTTACGGCTTTCGTTTCCGGCACCACGACGTCAACAGCTACTTGTGTGCTAGCTGGCGACAGTAGAGCACATTGCTGCTCAACTTCCTCCAATTCGATGCGCTGGCCGTTCAGTTTGACTTGCGTGTCCATGCGAGAAATGAATTGGATATTCCCATCAGATTTATAGCGCACCAGGTCACCAGTTCGATACATCCGTCCCGTGTGTCTAACCACATCTCGAAGCCCTGCAGTGCGATTCCACCGAGGCTGGGTGATGAATACTTCCTCAGTTTTCTTGACATTGTTGAGATAGCCACGAGCGATATTGTGCCCTTCCAGTACTAATTCTCCGACAGCACCGACAGGGAGGAGTCGATTATGGTTGTAAGGATCGACAATCCAAGCTCTTCCACAGACGGCAGTACCAATAGAGTTACTGTCATCGTCCAGTCGTATTCCTTTTTGATCAACTTTCAGGCTTGTCGTGGCGATAATGGTAGCTTCAGAAGGTCCGTATGCGTTGAAGAACCGTCTGTCTGACCATCGAGCGATCTGTTTTTCTGTAAGTTTCTCGCCTCCGTTAATGAGCGTTTTCAATGTCGGAACACTGCCCGGAATCAATGTACTAGTGACAGATGGAGTGCAGCTTATGAAGTTCGCTTCCATCCTTCTGATTGCACCTGGTAAGTCGTTCAAACGTTCTTCATCACTAGGGACGCATACGCAACCACCTGTCATCAGAACAATGATTGTTTCAAGTATGCTAACATCGAAGGTGTAGCTTGAAAACTGTAGTGCGCGGGTATCCAAGTTCATCCCCAGGGTATTAGCGAAGGATGAAGAGGCTACCCCAAGTGCGGCATGTTCAATCACAACCGCCTTGGGTTTTCCTGTTGTTCCGGAAGTGAAAATTGCGTAGGCTGCATTGTCAACATTTAACATCGGTAGTCTCTTGGTGGCTGATGGGTTTGGAATCTGCTCAAACGTGTTTTGACTCAGAGCCAGGGCACCCTTGCATATTCTCGACATTTTCTCTAAATATCGAGTTGAGCACAACACAATTGGAGCATCAATGTCGTCTACAAGGACTTGCAAGCGACTTTCAGGGTGACCAGGGTCCAAGGATGCAAAAACTCCACCAGCCTTCAGAACAGCAACCTGTGCAATAACAGCCCAAGCCGATTTCTCGAAGCATAGACCAACAAAGACTTCCGGCCCGACACCCCGATCCATTAAGTGGTGGGCAAGTTTAGTTGTTAAGGAGTCAAGCTGTGTGTATGTGAAGTTCTCATCCCATGAACGTATGGCCAATGCTGAAGGCTGTGCAAGCACCTGTTCTTGGATGATCGCGTGTGCGCATTGCTTTGGCTGTTCAGGAAGAGTTGCGTTCCAGGTGCTCACTTGTTGGGAAGAGCGTGGGCCAAAGAACTCCACATTTCGAATTAGACGACCTGGTCCCAGTAAGGTGAGGACCGAGTTAAGAGTGCACTCAAAGCAGTCAATGATATTGCCCATATCACTGTCCGAAAGGCTCGTTGGCTGGTAATCGAAGTTGATCTTCGCTGAAGATCCAGAAACACTAGCGTTGACAACTATGAGATACCGGTTTAGCTCGTCGCCAGCGGGGTTAAGAATCGCGTTGCTAAATTCAACTACTCCTGGAGGGGACTTCATATATTTGAAAGCAGTGTTAAAAATCGGAGAGTTGTCGGAGCCGATAGTCCGTTGGATTTCGAAAAGCGACATGTGGTGCTTTAGCATCCGCTCCATATCCTCCTTCCTCTTCTGCATGACATCTGAGAGCTTTAGGTCATCATTCAAGGCAAGTCGGCAAGGCAAGACGCCAGCAGAAGCCTTCTTAGCAAAAACATAGTAGCCGAAGCAAACCTCGTCCATACCTGTGTAGCATCGAAGAACCAAAGCCCAGACAATCTGAAGGAAATAGTTCGGAGTAATTGATAAGCTGTTGCATGCACTCTGTATCTTCGCTGCATTCGACAGTCTTAGGGTTTCCGTATTAAATCTGGTTTGTTCATTTCTCGGACTCAAACCTGGGAATAGACATGGCTCGATGTCGGCCAAATACTCCTTCCAATAGTTGACCGTGTTGTTGAAGACTTGAAGGCTCTCTCCCCCCTTTGCAAGATCACCCACTTTCTCTCTCAGACCTGTCGTTGATTTAAAAATGTCAAGGCACTCGGCGAATAGGGTCAACAGCTGCTCGACCTGCGAACGATACAGAACTCTGTCGTCATAACGAGCTACCAGATGAACTCCAGTCTCTTTGAGAGCACAGAAAACTGCAAGCGGACACACGGAGAGCTCTGAGTGCACGTTTGTTTCCGCCTCTAAGCACTCCAAATGCTCATTTTGCTGATCCGCGCTCATAAATGAGACAGAAAGTGCAGTTTCGAAGTTGGAAGCCCGGGCAGTATCTATGCTCAAACTCCTGATTGACGAAATCGAAGTCCTTTCAAAGGGCTTAGCTACAGCCAAAGAAGAAGAAGTTTGTTCGAAAAGCCTAGCAATGCTGTCCATTTTGTTGATTCGAACTCGCCGCGGAACTATGGCTTCCTGCGGTGGGAAAGCATCTGTCGGGGTGCTGTCTTCAGTGTCCACCAACAGCTCGCCTAAGATTACATCGTCACACTGGGTATAGCTGTAGATGGCTAACGCCCAGGCGCAGAGTAGCGCAGTTCTTGCTTGAGGCTTCTGTATGGAACCACCCCAAGGTATTCTGATACCTTTATCGATCATCTTTGGAGCCGGTGGCGCTTGAGCAGAAAGGGGCTGCAGAAGGAGTTGCCCTGAGAGTGACGGCTTCTCTAATTCAAGGCGCCAGAATTTCCCAAATTTCTTTAGGTCATACTCAAGCAAAGAGCTAGCTGAAAGAGCTCGCACTGTATCCCTTAATAGCGGACGGTTCACTGCTCCCTGCGCTGTCAATGGTAGCCCTAGCACAGGGAAATACAGGCTAGGAACCTTGCTTGTAGGCAAAGAGGCTATCAGATATGCGTACAGCTTAGCTATAAGCTGGTGGCGCTCGCTGGTCTTTGGAAGAATCACGGTTGTCTGCTCCCCGGTCGTAGTCGGTTTGCCTTCTGTCGAGAGAATGAAAACAGCAACGCAGTTCTCTGGGTATTCCTCGATCCCCAGATGAATTGCTTCCGCGATGCACCGATAACCTGACAGGTCCATAGTCTCGAGACACTGTTCTATCTCCAGGGTAGCCATCTGTGTCTTCTGGTTTATCGTGTCATCTTTCCTTCCGAGGTATACCAGAGTTCCGTCCGAGTTGTAACGAGCCAGATACCCTGTTCTAAACATTTGACGGGGTAACCTTGGAAAGAGCGAGTATGGTCGATTGGGTGATTCCACAACCCCACTATTGTGCTCGATAAATCTTTCTCCTAGTCGTGTCTCATCACACAGATAGCCGCGAGATACGCCAGAGCCTTCAATCATCAGTTCACCAACACATCCCACAGGAACCAAACGGGCACAGTTCAAGGAATCAACAAGCCATGAACAATATCCTTCACTCGTTCTAATGGTAGGTAATGTGCCCAAATCCTCTAATTTGGTGTCCTGGACGCAGGTAGAAGAGCACTCGGTTGTTCCAAAGAAAGAGTAAAGTTGAACCTTGTCTGACCATACTTTCTTAACCTCTCTTGTTGAAATCTCTCCAAATAGAGCGAGCACCTCGATACCTGGGAGCTCGGATGGACGAAAAAGAGAGGCTATTGATGGAGTAAGACTGATGAGATTCGCGTTCGTCGCGTTGATCGACTGTGGAAGCTGGCTTAGAGAGTCACTTTCGGGAATGCAAACAGACCCTCCATGCATGAGGGTGCCGATTACTTCTTGGAGGAACATGTCAGATGTGTATGGTGCGAATTGGAATGTTTTCGTTCCCGAATCCATATTGGTTGCGGAGGCAAACGCTGCTGCTCGGGCTAGAATCGCGCGCTGATCCAGGATGACCGCTGAGGATCTATGGGAGCCATCGGTATCAAACACAACATAGCCATCGCCGTAAGGTTGCGCTGGACAGGAGTTGGCCATGCTTGAAACTGGCAGGAACTCGAAGAGAGACTTGTCAACTGCCAGGACGACGGGGAATTTCTCCTCCAGCAATTCAACTCTACCATGAAAGGTGAGGGCAATGTGTGCACCATTGTCAATAAGCCATTTGTCCAGACTATTCCCTGATTGTGTCTCGTCCCTAGGAACACATATACCTCCAACCTTCAATACAGCAAGTATAGTCACAATTTGCCAGGCGGATTTGTTGAAATAAATCGGTACTAGAGTTCCCGTGCGTACCCCAAGCTGTGAAAGATAAGCAGCTAGATCTGACGACAGTTGCTCGAGATTGGCGTAAGTGAGGGTTCCATCCCGGGCCACAACGGCAGGCGCATCAGATAGGGTGGCTGCCTTCTCCCGAATGACATCGTGCACAAGAATATCAGCTTCATCAGGTTGCTGTTTATTCCACTTTCGTATCCGCTGCTTATTCCACTCGCTTAATGTTTCCAACCGGTGAATTGGCTCTTCTTGGTGACGAACAATATCTTCCAGGGATTTGAGGAATATGCTAGAAACATTTTCTGCCTGTTCATCAGACAATGTATTCGTCCAGTAATTCATCTCGATCTCGGCAGCGTTGTCCGAGGCCACAACATTGACGAATAATGGGTACTCAGCGGGATCCTGGATCGTGCACATTCGAGAAAAAGTTATGCCTGTGGTAGATTGTGTCTCCGTCTTGTTCGCCTTTTGAAAGGATATCCCAGTATTCAGCAATGCGGTGTCAGAGAGTTTCAGGTCGTGTTGAATATCAATGAATGACAGGTTATTGTGAGGCAATTGTTGCATGCAATCGTTCTGGACCCTCTGCAAGATATCCCTAAGTGGCTCATCTTTGGATAGTCTCATTCGGCAAGCTAGAAGGTTTATAACAGGACCGACGATTGACTCAATATCCTCAACCGTCGAATCCCGCAGTGATGTCATGTAGCTAAAGCAGATATCGTTCGAGTTGCAGAAAAGGCGAAGCGTGAGACCCCAGGCGGCAGTGAAGGCAGTTGACAGAGTGAGGCGTTTCTCTTCGCAGACAGACTGCAATTCATTGAACGGACTGAAGTTGAGTCGCATAGTTCTGAGCTGCTTTTGAGAGACGTTCTTGCCATCGGTAAGTGCAGGGAACAGGCAAGGTTTGATACCTGCAAGGTACATGCGCCAGTACTCAATACTTGCTTCTTGCGGGGTATTGCGCAGGTAGTGGATATAGTTCTTAAACAATGGCGTGTGAGGATTGAGTTCTCCGTCATACGCGAGCTGGAGGTCACTCAAGATGACTGAGATGGACACGCCATCCATAGCTGCGTGACTGATTTCCAATCTGAAGAACAGCCTGCCTCCTGGTATCTCGCAAACAGACAGGCGATGATGTGGCCGGTATCCGTTGTGAGTTGCAGGATGTTGGTTGTTGAATATTGATACGGCGTCGCCATCATCCGAGCAACTCAGATGAACTATGGATGGCTCACAGTGTTTCAACACGACTTGGCAGAAGAGATCCTGGGTGGTCAGATTTTCCACAAAAAGTGTGCGTAGCATCGCATGGCGAGAAACAACCAGTTTCCATGCTTCCACAAGCCTAGAAACATCGGGCTTGCCTTCTAGTCCTCTTACTTCGTAAGTATCGTGAACAGCATACAGAGAGCTATCCCGAGAGCGGGCAAGTAAGATGCCTTGCTGCATACGAGAACAGGGGTAGATATCCTCGACAAGGTCTGGTGAGCTTATCCCAATACTCGGCAGCTTCTTCGATAACATGTTCTCAAGTCCCGGGTACGTCAAAGATAACATCGGGAAATCACTTAATGTCGGTTTCGTAGGGATGGATTGGAGTGTTTTCCCAAGAGATTTGAGGACGTCCCCACAACTAGCGATCCAGGATCGAATAGTCTCTTGATGTTTCATGTATTTGCTGAAAGAGAATATGAAGCGGATTCTCCCATTCACAGCAAGGGCTGATATCTCGAAAAGCGCAAATCGAGGAGTATCCTGCCCAAAGTCTGATGCACCTCCTCCCTGACCAGTTTCACCAGCCATCTGGTTCATGAGTTGAAACAAGCCGTCCTGCCTCTGCAGATCACGATGCTGGCCAACATAATTGAATGTAATTTCCATTGGGCAGGGGTGCCTCATTCTTCCGTCTTGCGCTGAGGAAGAGGTGTGACTTGCAAATTGCTGTCTGCCATTATCTGAAATACGCCTGCGGAGGTCTTTGACGAGCACGACGGTCTCAACTGGATCATCCGTCACTTGATCCGCGATTGAGATTGGAAACACCGTGGTGAACCAGCCAACTGTGCGGGAGATGTCGATCGTCGGATCCCATACTTCTCTTCCGTGCCCTTCATTATAGATCACAGGCAAAGCCCGGTCTCTGAAAGTGTGGCCAAATGCGTGCAAAAGTGACGCGAGTAGGATGTCGATGGTTTCCGTTCCAAGGCTCTTGTGGCACCCTATCAGGATGGAATGAGAATCGTCCAAGTCAAGTTCGAACGTCTCACAGGTGACATCTCCATACGTCACAACCTGATTTTCTACCCCCCAATAAGCGAAGTCAGGTGTGGATATATCGTCCAAGTTTTCGCCCAAGGCATGCGTCCTCTCATCCTGCAGCCGACACCATGCTAAGAATGGAAGGGATTGGTTCTGGGATGCTTTCTGTTCGGGGTGAAGTAGGATATCTTCGAGATCCTCCAGTATTATCCTCCACGATACAATGTCGACAACCAAATGATGAGCGACCATAGATAAGAAACAATCATCCTTAGTATAGAAAAGATCCACAGAAAGGACAGGCCCTTCGAACGCGTTGATGCATGACTGGCTGTCGGAGATGGCATTTTCAATCTCAGCCTGTTCTCCAACGTCGTGAATTCGCATACGGTATGATGTATCCACCTCCCGGCCGATAACCTGTTGGAGGGTTCCTTTATCAGCATCGTTAACAAGTCGAGCCCGAAGCATAGAATGCCGCTGGACGATCATTTCAATTGAACGGCGTAGATCGTGCCCGCTCACTCGTCGGTTTAACCGGGTGCGGATGCCCTGGTTAAAGTATCCCTGGCCCTCATTCCGGATCATGAAATGGAGTTTCTGGATAGGAGAAAGACCAAAGGGCTTTTCGGTCTCCTCTCGATATTCCACAGGTCGACTGATCTCCTTAACGCGAGTAGCCAGGTCTCGGATTGATCTGCTTTGCAAAATATCCTGCACTGTAACGCCCATTCCTTGTTTCTTGCAATAGCCCATGCAGGTTATGGCAGCTATAGAATCGCCACCCAGGGCTAAAAAGCCCTCTTCAAGGCTAATCTTGTGTCGGGGAATAGCGAGAACACGGCTCCATATGGATGCTAATCGATCCCCCACTTGGTTTTCCGTGTGTGCGATATGCTTAGACTCCCTATCACTAGGCCCAGAAGCATGGCTTTGGATGTCGTCTGTTTGGTCGGCAGCCCAGCTTACAATCTCTTTCCTATTCAATTTTCCGGAAGGTAGTAATGGCAGGGCTTCAACAAATAACCAGGCTGTAGGGATCATATAAGTAGGAAGGTTTTTCGATAGTTGTCCCCGAATTTGTGGGGCAATTGGCGTGCTCTCTGACTGTGGTAAGAGTTTGAGTGGCGTGGTATTGGAGGATAATTCGCCTTGCAAAGATAACACGGCCACTATCTTTCCCTTTGTCGATTCTAATTTATGAAAAAATGTCAGGCAGTGCTTGACTATTGGAAGAGTGCTAATGTTGTTCTCGATCTCGCCCAGCTCGATCCTTTGCCCATGAAGTTTGATCTGCGTATCTTTTCGTCCTATGAATATTAGCGAACCAGAATCAGAGTTGTACCTTACCAAGTCCCCAGTCTTGTAAAATCTGCGGTCACCACGAGGACTGTGCTGTGCCCATTTGGGATTGTAGATAAAGACCTCATCAGTCTTTTGCGGGTTGTTCACATAGCACCGAGCAAGGGTAGGGCCCTCAAGTAGCAATTCACCGGGGCTTCCAACAGGAACAAGTTGGTTGTGATCATTCGGGTTTACCACCCAAAAATGCACGCCCGTCGGTAATCCGATATCTCGGCAGTCGGAAGCCATGTGGATGTTGGTGTTGATCGCTGCGCAAACAGCACTCTCTGTGGGGCCGTATCCGTTCACAAGCTTGATATGGGACCACGATTCCAGGTCTGCCCTAGACATCGCCTCACCGACAAGGATAATAGTCTTCACCCCAGGGATGCTTGATGGCTGGATAAATCTCACAAACGACGGTGTCAAGCAAACAACATTGACTCTCATCCTGTTGATTACCTGGATTATGTCATTCAAGCGCTCTCCATCACTCGGCACACATACACAGCCTCCGTGTATTAGCGGTGATATGGACTCGAACAGACTCGCATCAAATGTATGGGCCGCAAATTGTAACATCCGACAGTCAGAGTCCATATCCATCGGCTGGCCATAGGCCATAGCGGCGGAAACGAAAGCCCTATGTTCCAGCAGGGTGCCCTAAAAAGGGTTAGTTACAAAACTGCCAAGAATAACATTGTTTTTAAGAAGCTCAAACTCACCTTTGGCTGTCCAGTTGATCCAGAAGTAAAGATCAGATAAGCTGCGTTATTGCTACTCACTTCATCTTGCTGAATAGCCCCGGCAGGTGGAGGAGGAATCTGGTTGAATAGTTGTTCATCCAATGGTATCAGATCCTCCATCACAATGCTTAGAAGCTCTGTTCTATTTCTAGAGCAAAGCATAACCTTAGCGTCTACTGATTCGACTAGTGATCGCAAGCGAGATGTCGGATGAGTTGGGTCGAGTGGGACAAAAGCGCCGCCCGCTTTCAAAACACCGAGTATTGCCACGATATTCCATTTCTACGTAATAGGTTAGTCGCCTAATGACGCAAACTCTGCGGTTCATATTATTGAGATTATCCCAAACCGAAAGGCATAGTCAGATCAGATTCAAAGGAAGAGGACACACCGATTTATCGAAGCAGAGGGCAACGCGAGCCTCTGGGCCAACGCCATGAGCTTGTAGACAATATGCAAGCTCGGAAGCGAGACAATCCAGTTCTTCGTAGGTAAAGTTCCCATCCCAGGCGCATACCGCTTCGCGCTGTGGGTGGAGGCGTGCTTTCTCGTGTATAACATCGTGAATACAACGATCACAGTCCTCCGGCATGACCGAGTTGAAATCACAGATTCGGGACCAGTCATGGTCAAGGAAGTAGCCTGCGTCAATAGCAGCAATATCCTCGCTAGATAATATTTGATCTAGTAAGTGCTCGAAGTAACGAGCGACACTCTCCATCTGCGTCGCTGATATCTCGGTATTCCACCATTCGAGAAAGATGCAAATATCTTCCTGCAATACCTTCACGTGCAGTCTAGCACGGCACTAGGGAAAGGGTCAGGGAATCATATCAGAGTCCATTATTACCACGTCCAACGTACCTCCTCTGGAAGAATAGTGGGCAGCGCTGGTCGTACAGGAGTCCCTGCTTTTGCACGGCCCCCGCAGACTCGGACCAGGACCATGGTGTTGAACAGCGAATAATTGTCATTATTGGCATTAGAGCCCCCGCCCACGCCAGCGTCATTCTCGAAACCACTTTCCCCCTTGGATTTCTCCAAGAGGGTGCTGATCGTATCGCTCTCATTGATGGCGAGTTTGCACGCCATCGGCATTTCGGAGTCCGACGAATGAGGTCCCAAATAGCCCCCAACACCGTGGTGTTGATATCCGAAGCAAACATCTTCCAGCCCAGTATATCGGTAGAGCAACAATCCCCATGCAGTTTTCAGTAACGGATCCAGTGAGTTGTGTTCAAATGCAGAGACTAGTTTGGCACGTTGCGAAGGGGTTGTTCTTGCCCTGATCGAAACGGGTCGTTTAGGGCCGTCAGTGGTACCAAAGCTGGGGAGACAGCACCGCGCATGCTGAGCCATTTTCAAGTCAATTATAAGTATTAATGAATGTACAGCAATTAAAGAAGGAAGGGAGAAGATGAGGAAGCCGCTTACAGTCGCCAGTGCGGCACTCCATCTGTCTTTAAAAGGAGATTTATACCATCATGCGGGTTCTACTCCTGGCGGACAAAAATAGCCCGGGTGCCAGCAGTCCAACCGCGTGGAAGTTCACGTAATATTCGCAAACACCATGTTCAGCCAAAATGGGCTTCTCAGGGACCAATGGTAGGGCACCGCCCTGGCAGGCACAGAGGGATTTGGCCATCAAGCCATTGACTTGACAAGATTATTCGATGTTCCCTTGCTTATACCTGATGCAAGTGGAGAAGGTCCAAACTGGCTCAGAAATCAGTGCCTTAGTGGCCTCCGAGCTCTGTAACTACCTGGCGTAATCTGGCGTAATTTCAAATGGCTTCGGCCCCAAAAGCCAACGAACCACATGGTGGAGTATATTGAGCGGTTGGCAGAGTGGCGTCAAGAGATGGAACGCCTGTTCAGGTAGAGAAAGGCGAGGGCTGAGGCTGCATGAGAGCATACCAATCTAGAAATGTTCCACTTTTTGCCATCGACAATTTGGAGGGAATTATTCAAGTGCGCGGACAGGCCCGACAGGGTAGCAGGCCGTATGCACCATTGCGGGCCATCACAGGGGGAGGATGAGGTGACCCAGTTGGGGGGGAATGAGGTCAGACTTGCTGGTAAACATACGAGATTGTCAATTTTAGACGAGTAAATTGAGTCTTCTCTTCCAGAAGCAGAAGGGGCTTAGACCAGTTCATTGAGGGTCAAGTCGAGAAACCAAAGGCTGACGGTTGAAGAGTTGGGCGAGAGTGCTGTTGATGTGCAGATGAAGGGGAGGAGCGGAGGCAACCTTCCCTTGTCACGTCCACCACGGGACTTCGTCGGGCCCAGTATTCTCTCGTTCCTGACTATCAGGAGACTACAGGACCTCATCCAAGCTCTATGAGATTCTGGGTACTTTCACCAACCGCTTCCAATTTACCCATGCAAGCGATGCCGATGTCCTGATGTCTTGAACTTTTACTGAACAGGCGTTTTACGTTTCCGGAATCCACAGGATAATTCCTTCAGGGCTCTAGAAGTAGTAAGGTTTCCAGATTACAGTGGCATACGCGAGCCGATTTACTGCCGATGGTGTTCCACAGTGCTGGAAGCTGGCAGGGCAAAAGATGCCACTCTTTAAGATTGCTCAGCATGAATGAAATGTAGCTGTTCCGTCTGAGGAGAAGTGAGCCTCTCAGGCTAGAGCAATGGATGATAAATCTCTCAAGCTCCCTTCGAGGACCTCCCGATGTTGTTCTTCCATTTCCACGCCTTAACGAGGGCCCAGAGGAATTCAGATATCCACAGGCCAGTCTAGCCGAGAGCCATTATTGCAAGCATGAGCATCCTTTCTAGGTCGATGCTATCCATACTAGCCTAGCCCTGCTATACTGCCAGGTAGATCACGTCCCGATCCAACCAAGAGGAGCACACCATGTAGCACACTAGGTCAATTTTATTTCCGGTTTTGTTCTACTGACATTTTAATTGGGCTTTGATGGTGATGATTGATGACCTGATGCCATTTCATTAAATCTACCCCACACTAGAGCTGAGGTCTCAGCCATCGGATATAATCAGGGATTATTCAAGATCAGTTGACGTGTACTCAGGTGCCCAGTCCCCAGAGTTGACCACAGCTTTGATCTCCGTCATCCATTGCTCCGTTGATCCATCCTGTGGAGTGGATGACAGCCTTGGTGCTGGTAATTTGTGGCGTACAAGCTCCTTCGCTTACAAGCTTTTCGAGCAGAGCAAGTCCATTCCAGGGGTAGAAAGGGCAGATGAAGCCGGAGATTAGACCCAGGGGAAATGGAAGTCCTTTAAACCATTCAAGACTATCCACCTTGTAGGGAGAGGCGGTGCGTTTCGGAATCAATAGAGCGGCAAGGGAGACAGAGAGATCAGATTGTTCGGAAGCCAGATCCCCAGGTGTCTGAGCTTTGAGCACCGATGAGAGGCTGTGAGCTGCAAGTACGGAGTTGGCAGTGAATTGCAACCTCTGCAGATCATCAGAATACGACCTTTCGGCGTCTCAGTTTTGCTTTTTCGTTCCCGCAATTCCTCATCGACTCGAGTCTCGACCATGAGACCGCTTTGGAGCTCGGGCTCCGGAGTGGAGATCTCATATCACCACTTATTCTGTTCAGGCAGGAATCGACATTGGTCGGGGAGCTTGGAAGTGGATTTAGTGGAGGCCTTGGTCCAGACTAAGGTAAACGCAAATCAAATCAGTGTTTGATAGCGCGAAGTTAAGCTAGACATCTATCATTTCTTATTTCTGCCTCCAACTTGTGAGCGCGTTTGTCACGGAAAAATTTTGCTTGTTCTGCTTGCCACTGCAGTAAGCTGCACTGTTGCAGCCATGAACGGTCCAGGTCTCTCGGTTAAGAGCAGGACTCCGTCGTAGTGGGGTGGGTACGTACCTGAGAATGATTTCTAGAATGAGATCGCGATCTCAGGCCGCCACAAAATGCTATTAATATATCTAGTTTGTGATCAGTTAAAGAAATTGTTAGGGAGTCTCGAAGCAAGGAGTCTCCCTGCGGCGACTCATCATTTTGGAACTAACTTAAGTTGGCAGCGGGGCAGCCCGCTAACAAAGATCTTTGCTGATCCTTGCTGGGTTCTCACCTGGTCAACAAACACCGCCATTGACGAACAGCCGGAGATCCCGGGTGGTTTCTCATCGAATAATCCCTTTCGGGCTGTCTGCAGTCAGAAACAGGGGTATTGTTGGCGAACAAGTCTCGGCCTGTTGTCAGTCACGGCGCGAGTTCATGACTCCACGTCGAAGGGCCCTCAGAGGAATCAACACTTGGAACAAACCAGAGAAGACGAAGAGGGTCCGTTGGTAAAAACTTGACTCAATATTACCTGCTAGTATTACAGAGAGTGTACCCTCAATCACGAACTTGATCCCAGGTACGTTTGCAATATGCATCAAGCCCCAGGGTAACCACCACCTGCCAAACTCTGCAGAAATGATCATTGCCAAAATTGCCTGCCAGCAGGCTTGTGGCCATCACGATTTCAATTAGACCATGACGTTCGGCTGCCTCTAGGATCCCTAGAATCCAATACATAGATGGTCTGCCGTAGTACATCGTTCGCGATGCCGATGGGCATTATTTTCAAGCACTGCAAAAAGGCCAATCATCAACTCTCAGCCTAATACCATGCCAGAACCAGCATCCACATCTGGAGGTTGAGGTAAAGCAAACGGAAAGAATTTTCCGGCTTCTGCAAGCGCCGACCATGCATGCTTAGCGTTGGTACTTTAGTAGTGGGTACTAGTTAGGAGTACCCATAATACACTCACACATAGCGGAAATTTCAAGCGAGCCAAGATATATCCATGAACCACCGATTTGATGGGCTCGCCGACTCGGAGGTCTCAGATTTCAGATTTCAGACGCTGGGCAGATGCAACTTCACAATGTGTTGATGTTACACAGCATCTCTCCTCGTGTTCTTCGGGGATTTGCTCCCGTAACTCAACTGTCACACGCATTATGCGAGGGGCTAGGAGTTATTGCCACTACTGGCGAGCCTTCCAGAGAGTCCTCAGATCGCTTTGCCCCTGTAAGGCTCTAGAACACGGCCAATCATGAAGTGTCGGGCGGCACAAGCTGCCCATGTTGATATCCCATCCATGGAGGTACTCCTTTTCCTGACCATGGTGAAGAATGATTTAGCTCGGCTACTCTTTAGGCACATCTTGGAGGAATAGTACATCTCCTCTCCCTATGGCGACGTACAACCCGTTTGTTGTTTGTTTTCATTTGCTACAGTTGCAATCACACATCAAGTCTATATTGGGTACCACCGTCTTATACCTAGGGACGCACCTTATTAGGTGCCCAGGACCGTATTCCAGGTTGTAATTCGTCTTCGCCATTTACACCCTAAAAAGAGAACGCGCTGTAAGCATGCCTGGCGAGAACGTGGACCCATTTGCAGAATAGCTGCCCCGTCGAGATGCCAGAAAAACAAAGCAACTACTAATAGATGCAAAGCAGACAAAACCAACCGAAGCCTCAAAGCGTCCCAAAAGTTCTCACTCTAAGCTGTCATCATAGGCCACCATTAGCATACCTTGCTCATGGAAGGGTGGTATAGAAAACAGTGATGGCGCTTCAATCCCCTCCCTCCTTATGCTACCAGGCGGACAACACTCTACACCCAGTCCCTTCATCATGTCGAGGGGGCTTTGATTTCTCTCTGCTCTTTGAAGAGGTGATTCTCGGCGCTTTGCCTCTGATAATTATAGCACTAGTTCTGCCATGGCGGATATGGCACCTGTTTCAGAAGCCTCGCAAGGTAGTACCATCGGGTTTGATATACGCCAAACTTGTGAGTACAAGCCCATATGTTCCCAATCCTCTATCTAAATACCATTTACTCATCAACTATGTCGTCCGGGTAGTCTGTATGGGCCTGCTTGGCCATCGTGCAGCTGGGGTTAACGACACAATGGGCGCGCCCATCGACCTCGCGAACCGACGCCTCCGTCGCTGTCAATGCCGGCTTCACCTCCGCCTTCTTCCTCTTTTCCCTTCTCTCCTACGCAGAACACAACTTCTCCACTCGCCCGTCTTTCTTGCTCAACGTCTACCTCTTCGTCACTCTTCTCTTTGATATAGCGAAGACGAGAACACTATGGCTTCGACAGAATGGAGGAACCAGCGAAGCAATTGCTGCCCTTACCTCTGCCATCGCTGCACTGAAACTGCTTCAGCTTGTTCTCGAGGCGGCAGAGAAGAGGTCAATTCTCCGAATTGAATACAGGGCCTATCCACCGGAATCCACCAGCGGAATATTCAACACGACTTTCTTTTGGTGGCTGAACCCTTTGTTTCGGCGGGGTCTCTCACAATGTCTCGCCGTCGACGATCTTTTTGTCCTGGACAAGCAATTAGATTCGAAGCATCTACACTCGACTCTGGCGACTGCTTGGAGTAAAGGTGCACCCGGTGAATACCTTATTTTTACCTTTCACTAACAGGATTCAGTTTCCCAGAAGGACCCAAATTCTCTACTTCTCTTAACGCTGAAGACCTTCAAATGGCCTATTTGTGCAGCCATTCCCCCGCGAGCCCTCCTCGTTGCTTTGAACTTCTGTCAGCCCTTATTGTTACATAGATCGCTAGCGTTCTCAATGGAGCCGGTCAACAGCACAACGAACAATATCGGCTATGGATTGATCGGAGCATATATTCTCGTATACATAGGATTAGGGGTGAGTTCAGGAATTCTAATATATCTGCTAATGATACTAATACACTGGCATTTAGATTACTATGGGGCAACAACAGCATATGACCTACCGCGCAATAACAATGATCAGGGGTGCTATAGTATCAATGGTCTACAAGAAGGCCTGTACGCTAAATCTCAGAGACGCCGACCCAGCCGAGTCGGTTACTCTCATGAGCGCAGATATCGAACGGATTGTTCACGGCTGGCAAACCATGCACGAAATGTGGGCGAACGTTGCAGAAATTGCATTGGCCGTTTTCCTTTTGGAAAGGGAACTGGGTGTGGCGTGTGTGGTTCCACTAGGAGTATCAATCGGTAGGTTCTAGAGCTCATTCTTCGAAATTCATTCTTGCTGACCGGTTTTTTTCTCTAATTATAGTGGCTCTAGTGGGATGTTTGGTCGGAATGGTCTTTGTGGCAGCCAGGCAAGCCATGTGGCTCCAAGCTATCCAGAGACGTATTTCTGCTACTTCCTCTATGCTGGGCTCTATGAAGGGAATCAAGATTCTTGGACTTCAGTCTTCTCTTATGGAAATTGTTCACAGTCTACGGACGGACGAACTGAGGATTTCAAAAAAGTTCAGGAATCTTTTGGTTTGGAATATGGCTTTCGGTCAGTTTCTATTCTATATTAAGCTTCTTCAGTACTAACCATAATACCAAACACAGCCTGGTTAACTCGAATATTTGCACCAATCTTCGCATTCGGAGCCTTTGTAGGGATTGCGCATAGCAGAGGTCAAGATTCCGCCCTGGACACATCAACAGTGTACACCTCACTATCACTCTTTGCTCTATTAGCAGATCCACTCTTATCACTTGTCATGGCCCTTATGGCATTTGCTGGGTCTGTTGCCTCTTTTGCAAGAATTCAGGTGTTCTTAGAGAAGGAAAGTCACGTCGACCAAAGAGACAAAACCCTGGCACCCCCTTTCAACCCCTTGAAAGTGTCGAAAGAGCTCGCTCTTATCACACAATCAGATAGCGCTCTCAGCGAGTCAGGCTCCTCGGATTTCTCCAAAGGCTCGTCGTCGCCGCTTCCTCACCATATGATTACAGTTCAAAATGGATCATTCGGGTGGAGCACCGAGAAAGGCCCGTCCGTGCAAAATGTGACTATTACCATCCCATCTGGAACGTTTGCGATCCTCATTGGGCCGTCCGGCTGTGGGAAATCAACACTACTCAAAGCCATTCTCGGAGAGGTCTCCTGCCAGAATGGGAGCATTCAGCTAGCAACAGAGAGTGTGGCCTATTGTGACCAATCGCCTTGGCACATGAATGCATCAATCAAGGAATCTATTGTCGGCATGTCTGCCTTTGAAAGCGCCTGGTATATGTCCATCATCAACGCCTGCGCTCTAGCCACGGACTTTGAGCAACTTCCCCGTGGGGATGAGACTATCATTGGGAGCAAGGGTATCTCCCTCAGTGGAGGCCAAAGTCAACGGATTGTACGTCTAGGATGCCTGTCTTGCTCTTCAACCGCAGCTGACCCTTTGACATATGTAGGCAATTGCAAGAGCAGTATATGCCAGGAAGGAACTTGTCATCTTCGACGATGTCTTCAGCAGTCTCGATGGAGAAACGGAGAACCATATATTTCACCACTTATTAGGAGATCATGGCCTCCTGCGTTCGATTGGCGCAACTGTGTTGTTTGCCTCTTCTTCGGGTAAGTCATCCATTCCAGGATACGAGTACTCCCTCGCTAAAAAAAGGAATAACAGTCAAGCGAGTTCCCTTTGTGGACCATATTATTGTTCTCGACAAGCATGGATACATCACCGAACAGGGCAGTTTCTCGGCTCTCGATTCAGCCGGAGGGTATATTTCCAGTTTTGCATTAGACCGTCCGGACATGGACACCAAGATGGACAAAGAGCACAAACCAGAGATATCCAACGAAAAGGTTTATTCCAATGAAAAGGGCTCCGATGCAGAACCGGAGAGCTACAGGGGAAATGGCGACATAGCGGTCTACCTATATTACATTCGATCTATCGGATGGATGTCAACAATATTCTTTGCCGTGGCAATCTCAGGCTTTATATTCTGCATATCCTTTCCAAGTAGGTCAGCATGTGACTCCCTCAATTTCTATACTAACCTCCTTGACCAGGTATTTGGGTGAAATGGTGGGCAAGCGCCAACGAAGCCAATCCAGGCAAGCACACAGGATACTACCTAGGAATATACGCAATGCTTGGAGTAGTGGCGATGCTCTCCCTAGTGGCTGGTGCCTGGTTTGTATCCCTACCTCCTCAGACTAAAGATACATTAGGCTCACGATATTGTGAAATACAGGCAAATGATCATTAGAATGGTGCCGAAGTCTGGTGAAGACTTCCACAGGCGAATGTTAAGCACAGTCTTAAGGTGATTAACGATCAGTGAATGCTTGTGAAGTGTGCTGATCAGAGCAGTGCTCCAATGCTATTCTTTTCTACAACAGACAGCGGCTCGATTCTTAATAGATTCAGTCAAGATTTGCAGCTTATTGACATGGAACTTCCAATTGCGGCGATAAACACGTTTGCCAGTAGGTTCCCGGTTCAATGAGACTCGTGGTTCTTCAAGCTTACATGCTCACCTGATAGCTTTCGTTCTTTGCCTATGCCAAATGGTCCTAATGGGCGTTGCCTCAAAATACGCAGCCATTTCTTTCCCTTTTGTTCTTTTAATTGTCTACGCCATTCAGAAAGTATATCTTCGGACCTCGAGGCAGCTACGATTCTTGGACCTTGAAGCAAAAGCGCCATTATATTCCCACTTTACCGACTCCCTCAGCGGCTTGGTCACACTGCGAGCATTTGGATGGCAGCAGTCACTACAGGAAAAACACTATCAGCTTCTTGATCGCTCTCAAAGGCCATTCTACCTTCTCTACGCCATTCAGCGTTGGCTTACGCTCATATTGGATCTAGTAGTTGCCGGAATTGCAATATTGCTCATTGTCTTAGTGGTCACACTACGGAGAGAGATCAGTGCGGGCTATGTTGGAGTAGCACTGCTGAATGTAATTATGTTCAGTCAAAGCATCAAGCTCCTCGTGACTTTCTGGACCAACCTCGAAACCCACATCGGGTCAATACAGCGTGTCAAGTCATTCACTGAGACAGTTTACTCTGAGGATCTACCTATAGAGCGCGATCCAGTCCCGCCTGGCTGGCCAGCAGAGGGAAACATCGAGTTCAACTCCTTGTCAGCAGAATATAGGTACGGCACTTCCTCAAAGAATATAAAACCCTAACAACCATTACACTACTAACCCACACACATCACAGAGCATCCGAACCCATCCTCAACAATATAACCCTATCAATCAACGCAGGCGAAAAGATAGGTATCTGCGGCAGAACAGGAAGGTGAGCCAACCACCCGTGCCTCAACACTACTTCAAACACACCCCGCTAACCCAGCTCAACCAGCGGTAAAACCTCCCTCATCATGAGCCTATTCCGCATGATAGACCTACACAGCGGCAACATCACCATCGACGGTCTCGACCTCGCCAGAGTCCCTCGTCAAGAGATCCGCACACGCCTCAACGGCGTCTCCCAAAGCCCTCTTTTAATAAAAGGAAGCGTAAGACTAAACGCCAACCCAACAGCCACCAGCATTGGATCATCAAGCAACACCTTCTCAGACCAGGCGATTCTCAACGCCCTCCAATCCGTCAATCTCCACACTAAAGTCCTCGAAAACGGTGGTCTAGACGCCGACATCGACGACTTGCACCTCTCGCACGGCCAGCAACAGCTCTTCTGTCTAGCTAGGGCGATTCTTCGACCTGGTAACATTCTCGTCCTTGATGAGGCTACTAGCAAGTAGGTTTTATTTTTATTTTTTTTTATTTTTTTTCAATCTTATTTCCGTGTCAATGAATCAACATACTGACATCCAATGCAGTGTCGATACCAAAACCGACGAAATCATGCAACGCGTCATCCGTGAGAAATTCAGCTCACATACCATCCTCACCGTCGCTCACAAGCTCGATTCAATCCTCGACTACGATAAGGTGATTGTTCTTGAGGAAGGACGGATCATCGAGACTGGTGTTCCGTATGACCTTCTTGTCGAGGATGGCTCGCATTTCAGGCAGTTGTATTACGCGGGGTCTAACCCGGACGCTGGATCTGGCTATGTCGTCTAGGGTTTGGGGATGAGGGGGTCATTTTGGTATTTTTTCTTAGTTTATCTTTTCTTTTTTTTCTTCTAGATTAGATTTTATTTGCCTTTTACATATTTTAATCTACCTTTTTTTTTTTTTTTCTCTTCTAATAACTAATTTTTCGCTCCTGTTAATTTATTTACTGAATATATTTTGGCAGATGCATACTAGCGGTCACAAATATCAAAGCGCACAATATATAGTTACAGCAAGCTTCCCAGGGATTGAAAAACACGGATTCTTTTCAGGGTGTAGGTGACCAATAAATGATCATCAATAAGACTTTCAATGGGGGGAGAAGCACTCTATGAAAATTTGGTTGATGTGTTCTCTATCATTTGTCAAATCAGTATACCTACCTCTTGTAGTAGTTAGACCATCTCCACTCAATGAGACTGGGAAACACAACGCAATTGTAAAGCTACATACCGTCCTCCTACTACCTGCACAGCAAATGATACACAAATCTCCAGACTTAGCTGGCCAGCGTGGCTCGGACAGTATTGCGAGAGCAGCAGCCTCCAATCTCGGCACAATGCGCAACTTAGTTTTGCCTGCTGATCGACTCTTCAGCATACCCCGAGATCAAGACAACTATAACTACTCTGTTTAGGAAAGGCGCCGGTCTAGGCGCCTACCAGGATAGCATCATTCATTGCTTGCAACATACAATAGACCTGCTTCAGTTTTCATGGTTGTCATATGGGGACTATAGTCATGATGAATGGTTGAAACATGCATTTTATTGCCTGCCTATTTATCTCTATATATTATCTATTTATTCCTTAAAGAGATATTTTGAAGAGCTTATTATGTATACTCTATAGCCCCCTCTTGTGGAATGACATCTGTTGCTGCCCTCATCTCCATATGCGCAGGGTCGTCGAAGCTCTTGTTCCGATTTATCACCTCAGTCCTTGATAGCCCCCCCCCCAAAGAAGTTCGAGGAATTGTAAGCTCACTGAGTGAGTTGAGTATTGCACTATGCCAAATCCAGAGTCTGCTGCTAGGTTTACCTTACTCGTCTGGGACCGCGCCGGACGATCTGGATAATCTCAAGCAATCGGTGTGTCCTCCTGCATGGTGTTCTTCAGCATCGAAAGGGAAGATCTGGCTGCGAGGAAGATATGGCATCAGGTCAAGCATGTATTTGAAAAGCAGAGCCGAGGAGATGCACTGGGCAAAAATCTGGAAACGCAAAAGGAAACCCTCCATCTCGTTTTGACTATGCTAAATAGGTACGACCCTTCCCTTTTCCTTCAGAATATATATATATATATATATATATACATGTCAAGAACCTGCTGTCCTGTGGGAATAGTAGGATTTTGTTGGAGCTTGATAATGTAGACATTGTATAAATCCATGTTTCAAATCAATATGAGGAAACGGCATTCTCCTCATTATCTTCCACCAGGATCACATCCTGCAATTCAGTGGCTTTGGTAGCCCTGTTCTAGGAATAGTATTAGGGTTATAAGGTTACCAGGTTATCAGGTGTGTCTGCCTGGCCATAGATCACCCAGCCAGTTACCCCTAAGACAATCAATTCCCATCTCCGTTCCCCCAACGCCATCCAGTCCTGGATTGCGATCCACGCGAGGCTCAATGTGATCATCGTCCTCCAGGGACGGGGCATTGTGGGACCAATGGGTCTTGGATGCGCTTGGCAATGGGGATGTAGGAACTTGTTTTAAAGAATATAGGGACATTTGAATAAGCAAAGCAACTTTGTTGAGCGCCCTATAGAGTCTTATCTGCTAGAATCCACCCTACAGTCCGGCAGCCCTACCCAGATTCGATCCACCATACACCACACCACGCAAGAGATTGATAACATAAATAAGATAGATCAGATACAAAAAGGTAAAACGCAAGAAGATTCATAGCTTCAGAGATTTCTCTAACAACCGGAGTGAAATCAAATCAAATCAAATAAATCATCAATACTACCGAACCTAAGCCTAACTAAGTCTGAACCTCAAGCAAGCAGCATCGTATCATCATTATCAGGCACATTCCCATCGAGTCCACCGGCATCAAGACCAAATTCCCAATCTCCGCGTTCGATCCTGCTAACCCTGTCCAATTCGGACTGGTATTCGCGACGTAAGTGGTCAAGCGTGACTATGACTCGTCGCCGGAGACCGTGCACGGCGGTAGAGGGTGGGGGGAAGGAAATGGATTGTTTGCTAGATTTGGCGTTTAAGGCCTTGAGGCTGGAAATTGAGCCGTGGCGCGAACTAGATGCATCTGCGTCATCCATGAAGACATTTCCGTCGTCGTCTTCGGCTCCGGCGGTTGGTTTCAGGCTAATACCATAGGGTGTACTTGAGCGAGGCTCTTCCTTGTCGACAAGGATGTAGGCTTCGCTTTTATCCACGCAGGCGAGGAGGTTGATGAGGGATAATAGTTCGTGTCTGACTTCGTTGCTCTCTGGGTCGTCTTCTTCTAGGATGTGGCTGAGAGAGTCGCCTGCTTTGGCTTTGGAGAGGAGTAGGTGGTGGGTGGATGTGTCTCTGGTCTGGCGGAGGCGTTCGACGTTATGGTAGGCGACTTCTGCTGCTCCGCGGTAGTCTCCGCGTTTAATGCGGTAGGCTTGTAGGATTCTTCGATAATCTACCGTGCCCTCGACCCACTTGCTTTTAGTGTCCAGGAAGGAAGTGAAGGAGGGTTGTTTCTGGGCAAGAGAGACCAGGATCTCATCCACGTGAGAAGCGATATTGGGAATGAGTGACGTAGGGAAGTGAAGGATATGTTCGAGCCCAGCGCTACCTGGACCTGAAGCAGCCAAAATGCTGGTGATGAGAGAGCTCAGGGCGGATCTCTGCAGTGCAAGATCCTGATACCGAGAGAGTGCGGAATATGCCTGGTCAAATTGGCAGATTTGCAACGAAGCATAAAACATGCGCGAGAGGAGGTCGTTCTTTAATCGAGCAACCTCCGGGTCCTGCTCGCTCCTATTTTCACTGGCGAGAGCTTGCAATGCTAGGCTAGCAAACTCTGAGACATGAGAAAATGCGCGGGCCTGCTCAAATATCGACAGGACATGTTGGAAATACTTCGGAAGTCCATTATGAAAGCAATCCACAGAGACAATGTCGAGAAGGGTCGAGGACATCTCGTGCAGGTTACCAAGCGGCTTTCCACAAGCTAAGCATGATTAGTACCAGAGTATTGTTGAAAGTTGTGATAACTTACAAAGGAGATAGGCAGCTTTCCTGAAATACAAGGCTGCGGTGTCAAGTTCAGACATGGCCACATAGAGGCGACCCTTGACATAAGTTGACCAGGAGGTGCTTGCTTGAAAGCGTAGGAAATCCCAAGCAAGGTCGATGTTGCCCTTGGCTATTAAGTCACACTGTATGTAGACCAAGGCGTTGGGGTAGGCCACATCCCCTGGGCGAGTCACCCAGGATAGCACATCTTGAATCCCAAGTGTCAACGTATAACTCTGAGGAAGGCCAATAGACTGACGGGGTTTAATATCCCTTGCGAACAAATCCTCCAGGACAGTTGCAATTCTTCCACCCTTAACGCTTGAAGGCGAAGAATTGGTTAAAGAAAAGGAAGGCGTTGACGGATCCTCTGTTGTTGTTGCCAATCTGTCGGATGCTTTGCGCGTATTTGAGCTCAACCACAACATCATCTCATACTCTCGAAGCAGAGTGATTAGCTCGACAAACAGTCCAACTGCGTCAAAGGTAGAGCCATCTTCCTGCTGCACCTCGCCATCGACAAAGACAACAAGTACCAAGAGATCAATAAGGATTTGGCGAGTAAACAGAATCGTATCCTGGACGCCATTCACAGTAATCTTCACTCCAAAATGTGTAGGAAGGAGGTCAGAGTCTTTCCCTGGGAATCCAAGCGGAATGGTCTGAAGGATTTTGTAAAATATTTCGCTAGACAGCATATAAATGTTCAGCCGCTGATTCGTCTCGGCAATTAAGTCGTCATAAATCTGGTTAGAAATTTGCTCTGAAAAGTCGCACCGATCACGGAAAGCATCCATCCTATCTTGGACAGAAGATGACGGCTCCGCAAAGATCTCCGCATCGATAGCACCCTGACAGGCAGCGTCAAGGTCAGCCGAGAATCTTTTTCTAAAGTCGGAGGCGACTGTCATCAGGTGCGACGCTTCCTCGAACAAGTCACCGAGCTCCGATTCCAGATTCCGGTGCCTCCAACGATCTGCAATCTTGGGGCCTTCGTTTCCAAGCACGGGCCCTAGGTTGTGCAAGAGAAGTTCTGTTGAGCTGCATTCCCGGACTATTGCACAGCTATCTGAAAGAAGTAACCAGGGGGTTTCGCAGTACAAATCGTAGGCAAGAGTGACAGGTTCGAATCTCCTCTTATTAAGATCATCCGCAATCTGCCAGAATTGTCGCCATTTGGAGTCTGTATCGGTACGATATCGTGGGAAATCCATTTCATCATCTTCAAACTTTCGGAGAGACACCGTAGCTGCGATAGTAGAGCACAGTCTTTCTGAGAGAGGTACACTCTTTTTGAGAGTGCTCGAGGAGGATAGTGGCTTGAGGGCTTCTTGGTAAATCGCCAAAGCGGTGTCAAGTACCTCCGACGGGAACCTATTCGGCTGTAGAAGAAATATTAACCACTTTTCCGTCGGGTCAACGACATCAGAGGATGCCGCGCGTGGTGGAGCATCTTGTCTGCGAGTATCTGATGCGGCAGAGGCCCAGTTGCTCGCCCAGTCCGAAACCAAAGATTCAAAGTTGAAGTGAAGAGTGTATAGTTGATAGAGACTGATGTTCCTCCACAAAACCCACAGCTCCATGCGCTTCCCTTCTTCCGCCGGCTTGACCTGGAAATCAGCAATACTCCAGAACATATTTCCACTCGAATCGGGGTCCAAAGGCCTCAGTGCAGTGCCGGGGAAAAGATCTTCAATCACCAGGGGTGTGGTGAGGCCTCCTTTGACAGCCCAGAACTTAAAGCACCCATCTTCAAAAGGCGAATATGTCACGACGTAGTAGCGATATCCACCGTCCAAAGCTCTCTCGACATTGAATACGCGGATAAATGACGATTCGGAGGGGCTCAACGAGTATGACAAAGTATCCGTTTGCTGCATCTCACGGCCAAGTAAATCCTTTGTCGCCACCAACTTGTTCGTAGCGAGGTTCCAGATCTTCAACGTGTGGTTCAAACATACTGCGAAAACGTACGTCTGATCGGATGTCGTAGCGACCGCATTCGCAACGTTCGCATCGAGATTGCGATCGCCGTATTTGATAGAAGTCTGGGCATTCCAGAAAACGAACCCGCGAAGCGAAGCACCCCAGGTTCTTTCGTCAACCGTAATGGGAGACCAACTCGAACCTTGAAAGCGAAGCGTGTTAGCCAACTGGGTCCGTGTAAGCTAAGACGCGGGGAGCGGGACATACCATCATCAGCAGCCCTTCGGGTCAAGCGCAGAAGCGCACCGTTGTCAAGGGAGATGAACAGCTCGAGCGGGCTGCTCGCATGTAGTCTATGCGGGTGTGAAAAGGCCAGTGGCGCTGGAACATAAGATTTGCACCAATCTGAGACATTTTCGTCAATTGACGTCGGTCTCCTGAAAAATTCCGGGCGCAAGGCCAAGGTGTACAACTCCTTTGAGGCTGTGATCACAAACACATTCAACACATCATGTTCTTCCAAGTCTGCCAGAGCTACACCCGACGGCAGAATCTCTTCCTGAAAGTCGAATCGCAAAGTAGCATTGTACTCGTGATGATCAATGCCACCCTTGGTCAGATCCACGCATTGGATCTCCAAAACCTTGCTTTCGTTGACAACCCTCCATAGAAATGCTCGCGGGTAGACGTTGCGTTTACGGAAATAGACAGACCCTTGTGTCGCGATATATCGTCTTGCAAACTCATCCTCATCCTTCGCAGTCTGTTCGTCAACACCAGTAAAGGAAGAGATCGCGAATCGGGCTCGGTTTTGTGAGCTTGTTTGTGTTGGAATCGGGATGTTGACGACGGTGTTCGGCGAGTACGGCCGGAGGTCGACCTGGGTATCTTTGTAAATTTTCGCCATGGCGAATGGCAACAGACCTCCTTCCACAATATCCAATATTTGAATCAAGTCTCCATCGTCGGGGGATGAGGAAACAATATTGGCAACCCGACGGAAGTTGATGGGCAGAAGCTGTTGAAGCTCTTCCGCAACTTAGAAAAAACAAAGTCTTGGCACCAAAGCGCACATCACCGCCTACACCACTGCCTACGCCTCTTCACAATATTCGACACTTCGAATATACCTAGACTCTAGAGAATGTTGGATGATATTCTGTCTATACTTTAATCTATGGCACCTTCCATGACATGCGATCGCCGTATTATTAATGAATAAAATATATACTTAACAACTACGTCAGATACAATCAACCAGCAGGTATGAATCAATGAATCGTCGGATCATAATCAAATGTCGGAAGCAACCCCATTCTCAATCTCAGTCATTCTCTAGGTCCTTCGGGCTCGGGTCCCCTATGCCATCCTCGTTGATGGCAAAGAGGCAGTCACTCTCTGGAAGACATGGGCTGTCATATATCTTACAGACTCTGGTCTCACCTCGTCCCTTCTTCAAGCTCAATCTTGTCGTGCTCGCATGCGCTATGATATTTCCACCGATTGGTTTCTTGGGGTCGGGATTGTACATTGAACTCGGTCCGCCATCAACCTGAGCAACAACCTGGTTCGTTATGACGACCGCGATTCCGAACTCATCAGCCAGACGCTGCAGGGTACGCATGAATTTCGCTAGATGCGTTTGGCGAGTCGACAGCTCACCACGGCCGTTGAAATCGGTTCGGTACAACGAGGTAGCCGAGTCGACAACCAAAAGAGAGAACCGCGTTTCGCACATCATCTGAGAGGCTTGGTTGAGCAGTTGCAGTTGGTGATCAGAGTTATAGGCGCGAGCATAAGCCACATTGTCCAGAACCTCCTCGCCAACAAGGCCGAACCGCTGTGCAACAGCCAGTAGACGAACTGGTCGGAACGTTCCCTCCGTGTCGATGTAGAGACACTTTCCCTCTCCACCACCCATGTCAAAGGGTAGCTGGCACGTAACAGCTAGTGTATGGCAAATCTGACTCTTTCCGGTTCTGAACTCGCCAAATATCTCCGTGATTGATCCCGTTTCAACTCCACCTCCAAGGAGCGTATCCAGCTGCTTAGATCCCGTTGTGATTGAAATAAGTTCGCTTCGTCGAGCATGCATTTCCGTGGCCGTCGTAAACCCCATCGGGACCAATTTCGCCGCTATCAACATAATCCGTTAAATGATATTCCAAAAAGGATGTATTCACATAGAAAAACTCACCCTCAACCAGAATCTTAGTAGCTTTTTGTTCCGAAATACCCTTAATTTGTTCAAGCAAACGTTTTGGTCTGTAATTGTAAGCCCGCGAATCACTCTCCTAGAGCATAAAGGTTGCAACGTACGTATATGCAATCGATTCGACAGTGTTATAGCCAGCATCCACAAACAGCTTGATATCTCTAGACGTCAGACCCGCCATTCCCTAGGTAATTCCGGTTAGTTCACGCCTATAAAACAGTGATGACGGATATCAGTTGAGAGGGCAAACTTCTTACCTCCAGTGATGAGAGCGGAGTGGGCGCTCCTGGGCCTGGAAGGCCGCTGTCGTCGAGCTCATTCTGACTCTCCATGTCTGCTGTCATTTTCAATTAAAATATATTGATGCAAGGAAGTCGCAAAGACTTTGAACTGGATTGTCACCCCGGTTCAGTCCAACAAAGTACGCGTCTTCGCTCGCGCGTCAATATTTCGCTGGATTAGGATCTTTCTTCGAAAATAGGTTCCTCTATATTGAATCCCAGTTGGGCTTTTGATTCTCAGGTGCGATTAATAATGAAACAGAGAATTTGATGGTTGCTATGACCTTTCTTTTTCTTTGGGCAATCTCCTCTTGTTGACGCGGAGTTGAGATTCGACGCGTTGAGGCCATCACGAGGTCACGTGTTCTAGGCACAGGCAGCTGCTGCCTTAGAAAAAGAAACCGAATCTCAATCATTAATTCCACCTTTCTTATTATAATTTGCCAATGGATAAAGGATACAATAGCCCAGTCGCGCCTAAGTACAGGAATCCAGTATGGATCTTACTGTTACGATCCCATATCAGAGGATAACAATATCCTAGATATACATCAATGCCGCAACATTCGCCCAATCAGTCGACGTTGATATGGCTGAACTTCCTCCCGTCATTTTGTGACAACTGGCTCGATAATACTGTCCAACGATGCCTTGCTAATACTTTGGGTTGACTCCTGATAGATCGGTGTAAGCTGGAACATCTCAGTTGGGCGTGATGGTCCCGGCGGAAGAGTCTCGTCAAATAGCTTGCTGAATCTGCGCCTAAAATCCTCAGACGAACCTCGGCGGCGCCCTTTTAGAGTATAAGCAGGATTAACAATGCAGCCCTATTATTGCCGGGTTTGTGTACTCACCTTCGCGCGTTGACTTCCTTTTATATCCCACAATGGGCTTCATCCATGAGCTCCGGGTAACAAACCACCCACGAGAAAGTGGCCTTTCATTGTCAGGTATTTTTTGTCCACCGCGGCCACCAAAGCCACCAATGTCGAGCTTCGAAGTCCGATTCGGACGAAGTGTGTCGATGTGAATGCTCTCGAGTACAGGATCAGTCTGGTTATCTGCGGCTTCTGAAGAACCGCGGTGCGAAGCAGGGTTGATGGTTGACTCGAGCTCAATGGTGCGAGGCGTCAGAGCACTACTGGCGGTTGATTTATGTCTGAGCAGGGAACCTAGTACTGACGACAGCCTCTTTTCCGACATACTAGGCGGCCGAGCAAGGGAATGCCGCTTCATCGTCCATATACCCTCGACCTCAACTCCTTTCTCCAGTGCTGTGGCGCCGAATGGTATTTCGCTTGACCCAGACCCGACCCCGAACTTCTCAGTTTCCTTTTCTGCTCGCTGGCTTGCATCTTCAGCAGCCTGTTTTCTGATCTTTCGCCTGTTGTGGGTGAGGACGATAAACGAGTAGACGAGAACAAGGAACTTGCTATGTCAGTAGTGTTCTGGTGTGCGTGAATGTCATCCTACCAGAAGGAATGCCAGAACCTATAAAATAGTCAGTCATAGTGTAAAATAGTCAGTCATAGTGCGCAGGTGGTCGGCCAATATTCACGTACAACGCTCAGCTTCTGCCACAGTGCCCAGCCTTTCCAGAACCCCATCTTTATCCGTGAGTCTCCTACGCCCAGGGGAGACTAATTATGCGAAGCCTCTACGGCAGTCGAGGGCAAAGTGAGGAGCTAGGTGCTTTGTCGAGGGACCGAAGCGTAGATTACCAAGTTGTAGTCTCTCATCACCCGTCCGATGAGACTCGGGAGTAGGGTGATAATGAAGCAACGATATCTATACCGTGCAAGTAGCGAGAGCAAATGTAGCTGTATGACTATTCCATAGTGCCTGACAGGATGCTGATAGCGGGAGGCAATAATGTCGAAGAATAAGGCAGGAGCGACCTTCTCAGGAGGGGAACTACAGACGTCTACCACAAGCCGTAGCTCATCGTCGAGCACTTATTGACACTCGGCAGATTCATGGCGTTAGTAGGTAGGTCTGGAAAATAAAAACAAAAAAGTAGTTGTTCAACCAAACAGCCAGATTCCCTGTAACGTGACGGCGTGATCCGGTGACGCCACCCCAGGGTGGAAGTGTCTCTGCAGAATTGCTTCCCTCAAGGGTCACTTCCATTGCTTAATGCCGTGTATCGTTCGTGGATTACTCACACGAGTACAATCGACAACCCCAGGATTCGTACCGGGCGCCAGTACACGCTGGCCAAGACCTTAGCAAGGTCACTGACTAACGGCTAACCTCCCACTCGACTATCCATGACAGATAACCAAATTCTTTTAAAATTAAACTTATGAGCCATGCAGCGAATTTTATATGCGTGTTTGGTTTGTTGATCGAGGTGTATATCACAGATTATATCAAATTTAAGTTGTGGACGTTCTTTTAACAAGTTTTGAGAACGATTTGCGCTTGTGGGTCTATCGGTCGGCTTTCGTTCTAAATTTAAGACAAGTAGCCATAATATCCACGATCCGGGCAATATATATTCTGGTCAGGAAAGCAGAATTATGGGCAAGGATATCGTATTGCTTGCTCAAACACCAACAACTCTAAATAGAGAGACAAAACATTAAGAGAAAACCATGCGAGCTCACACTCGTTAAAACGTGAAGAAACTCAGTCCAAGTCAGAAAAAGTCAGCTCGTCCACGCTTAGCTGGCATGCAACGAATTCTCCCAAAGATAATATGCTCACGGCGGCATCTTTCAGAGCAGCAGTCCTTGCTAGACAAGCATGGGCTATCATCCTTGCGGCATACCGTGCCACCCATCGAGGTACATAAACCGACCTCACAATCCTGGCCGTTAGCGCAGGCGATGTCACCGCGGCATCCCATTATGCAAATACCGCCGGTAGCATTGCAGAAGCTCCCAGTGCCGCACTGCGAGTCGTCGGAGCAGGGTGGTTTGGCAAGTATGGTCATTGTTTCATTGTTCTTAGACCCACTCATGCCCACCACAAGAACCGGGGCTGCAATAGCCACTCTAGCAACGGAGAGGAGAGCAGTAAGGACGATCTTAGAGTAGCAATGCATATTTGCGTGTTAGTCAGTGACGACGAAACCAAGGGGAGTGTAGAGAGAAGAAGTGTGTAAAAGACGAAAGAATGAATCAAGTAGAGGAGCAAATAGAGTAACTGATTCTGTGGGCTGAGCTGTAGCTGTCGGGAGAAAGTTGTAGGAGGAAAGTTATCCTTGCAGCGGGAGGCGAGAGAAGGGCCCTTTTATCCCGAAGACCTCACGCCCGCAGGGTAAGTTCATGACTGAGTCAAGAAAACTTAAAGGATGAGCTAAGAAGACAAGCAGCGTGATCATAAAACCGCAGTTAATTCCACACCTTGAACCTGACGGGTGATGACTCCATGAGTAGCTCTCCACCCACGGTAGAGGAGCTTTGGATGGCAGAGAGACGCATACCATAGCCACCCTGGAGAAGTACGCATCTGCACTAAACGTTGCGCGCCCAAGTCTCGACTCATAGATCTGAAAGGGTGCTTCGGTATATATAGAATCTGTTCGATTGTAACTCATCCACACACATGGGACGGTTCATGGCTTCGACCATATCGCAAGAATCTTTCCCACAGAAACAGAAACCCGAAAGCCTTTAGTATTTGAGGCTGCAGGCCAGTGTCTTTCCATTGGCATCTGGAAAGTCCCTGACTAGAATTCCTGGAGTACTAAAGCCTTGGTTCACAAGATTGAAAGTGTATAAAGGATTCAATTCAAACCATGACACCACACGTACAGGACGGTTAAAAACGTCGATTACGCAGCAGTACAGCCTCAATGACTGCAACTAGGAAGTCCTTTATCAGACACTCCTTGAATACCGAAAGCCCGATTCACAAAGTTGAGAGTGAACGCGTGTATAGTATTAGATTCAACCCACGACGCCACATCCATGGGGCGGTCCAGGAACAAAGTCCCTGCGGCAGTGCGATTGGGTTCCAATTATTGTAATCGAGAAGTTCCTGGCCAGATGTTCCTGGATTCATAAGATAACACCCCCACAAAGCAATGAACAGTAATTTGAACTAGTGGGTAGGAGTTGCTGTGGCTCCAGGTGGGTGATGAATGTCTTGGGATAGAATTAGGCAAAGTTAAATTGATGCATAGGTAATTAAAACCTACGTACTGAGTCATCTTAAAAATCAAACCAGAGCTCCCATAAATCCTGAACGACAAGCTGATGGTGATAGAATACTCCGTAGGAAGTGCATTCCTCCGCAATTCACCAAGGGTCTATGACGTTGCTGATTGGGCACTAAAAGTTCCAAGGCAATTGATCCTTGACCCGCTGGCCCCAGAGCCACCGATCATGTGAGGCCCTGAACGTGGTACTCTATAGAAGAATATTTCCTCTTCCATTATCGTCTCAACTCCACCACCCCCCTGAATTACCCATTATCGAACCCTAGTTCCCTGTCAAGCTCAGTGTTTTCGTCGCCTCGAAAATTGGACGACTAGATGCCTCCGTTTCTCAACTTCCTGGGGAGAAAGCCCGCAGCCCGTAGCGGCGGGGAAGCCAACGCTCACCCCGATACTCGGTTTTCTGAAGACAGCCACAGCTCGACTCCACTGAGCATCAGGAAAAGTCACGAAACCGAGCCCCCTGAATACAAACTGAGCGGTATGTCCTGAATTCTTGACTCACCAAAGACTCTGCCTAACTAATTGCCTCTTGATTAGTCGTCGATTCCAATGGAGACTACCTCCCGGTATGTATAGTTGTATACTCCTGATCAACTTCTCTTGACTCCACTAAACAGAATATGGATACTAATAACTCAACAGCCATCACCACCGGAGAAAGAGTCCTTCTGGCACAAATCGCCAATGTCAAGGTCGTCACACCACCGAAACCTGGTCGACGAGAATGAACCATTCTCAATATCTCGCGAGTCCTTTGACTCGTATCGTCGCTCTTTCGTAAGTTCATCCCCCTACTTACCACCCATGCTACAAGAACTCATTCGAATATATAGGACATTTCCGCGCGATCGCCCATAATCTACCCAGACACCATACCCTCACGAACATCCCTTGACTCGCGCTTCTCCCGCCTAACCTCCCCGTCCGGACAACGGCTAAGCGATAGACCAACACCAGAGGAAATGGAGGAAGACAACTTCGAAGAAGTCGGACTTAACGATGACGACGAAGCAAAGCCCAAGAAGAAGGGCATCTTCTCCCGCTTCGGCGACTTCTCAAGTGACGCATCATCGGGAGGATCCAAGCAATCATCACATCTCGGATTTCACATCCCAGGGCGGAAGAAGGCCGTCCAGGTGCCACCTATTTCGGAGATGCACACGATGAAAACACCAGCACCTGAGGTGTCAGAAGTGCGTGAGGGGTGAGGCCATATCTGGACTCTGGGCGCTAAGCGCTTTGCATGACTTGATGAAATTAGAATAGGCGTTTTTTTTGGAGCGAATTTGCGTTTGCCATCTACCCGCTTTATGGAGCGGGTTTGCTTCATCTTGGGATGATTTGATATAATTTTAATGTCTGCCCTGGATATGTACGATGTACTTTATCCTGTTTTAAATCGAGATTATCATCGATCTTTGCTCCTCTTTATGCTCTTTCTTGGGTCTTCATAATCTTATCGCAGCACAAACCATGCAAACATCTTCCCACCGCTTTGGGGAACGGCAGTAAAAAAAAAAAGTCGGATATCTTGAGCCAAGCCAAAGATTTAGTATCAGCGGCTTTAACCTCTCTTCTTTAACATTTCCTATTCTACTTTAAAAACCCAACCGGAAATTCACCATGGTTGGAGTAAAACGCCGCGTCGACGCCGGCGAGGACCGCAATGGGAAGCGGACGAAGACGAAGACGAAGACGGACCTTTCAACGAAGAAGAGCAAATCCGCACCGGTGAAGTCGCAGAAAGTCTCAAAAAGTGTTAAGGGAAAGGATGTGAAGTCCGAAAAGAAGGTTAAAAATGTTTCCAAGAAGAAGCCCGTTGAAGAAGAGGAGGAGGAAATCTCTGAAGACGACGATTTCGACGTCGATGATATTTTAGATTCGGAGATTGAGGACGGAGATGATGCTGAAGATGATGTTGAGATGGGCGATCTCGACGCGGAGGACGATGAAGAGGAAGAAGCCGAAGTCGAGGATAAGAAGAAACCGTATTCGAAGTTCCAGGGGGATGAAGAGAGGAGTATGTTCTTGTCTTTTTTATCACATTTTACTCCGGCTAATTGCTTTAGATAAAAACTCATCCCGCGAGTCGCATATCAAACAGAAAGCCCTGCAGCAAGAGCGCAAAGCTGCGAAGCCCAATGCCGATCAGATCGCCCGATCAAAGAAACTGTGGGAGCGCCTGCGTCGCAAGTCGCACGTTCCTCTGGAGGAGAGAAAGAAGCTTATCGCGGAGCTTTTTGACATCATAACCGGCAGGGTGAAGGATTTCGTTTTCAAGCACGACTCTGTCCGTGTTATCCAGACATCGCTGAAGTACGCCAACGTGGAACAGCGAAAGCAGATTGCCCGGGAACTCAAGGGCAGTTATGTCGAGCTGGCGCAGAGTAAATATGCCAAGTTTCTGATTGGCAAGCTGATTGTGCACTGTGACACTGAGATCCGTGACTTGATTATTGCCGAGTTCTACGGCAAAGTCAAGCGGCTGATCCGGCACCCCGAGGGCTCATGGATTCTTGATGACATCTACCGAACGGTAGCAACGCAGGAACAACAAGCCCACCTTCTTAGGGAATGGTACGGGGCCGAATTCGCAATCTTCAGAGACAACAACAGCAACAAGAAACCATCCGCCGAGCTCTCCAAAATCCTAGAGGAAGAACCAGCAAAACGATCATCCATCATGCACTACCTCCTCGAGCTCATCAACCAGCTCATCCAGAAAAAGTCAACAGGATTCACAATGCTCCACGACGCAATGCTACAATACTTCCTCAACGTGAAGCCTGGAACCTCCGAAGCAACCGAATTCATCGAGCTCATCAAGGGCGACGAAGAAGGCGATCTCGTCAAGAACCTCGCCTTCACCAAGCCCGGCGCCCGCCTCATGTGTCTCGCCCTCGGATACTCCAACGCAAAGGACCGCAAACAGCTCACCCGCTTCTATAAAGAAACCGTCAAGATGATGGCCGGGGACCTCAACGGCCATCTCGTCCTCCTAGCCGCGTACGAAGTCATCGACGACACAAAGCTTACCTCCAAGCTCATCTTTCCCGAACTCCTCAACCAAACCATCTCAGACGAGGAGGCCCGCAACGAAGAACTCCTCTACCAAATCACGGATCTCACAGCCCGCATCCCAATCCTATACCCCTTCGCCAACGACAACAAGCTCAAATGGCTCCTCCCCGAAGCTGACCACGCCATCCTCTCGGAGATCCGCGAAATCCGCAAGGAAACATCAAAGAAGGACCCTGCCATCCGTCGCCAGGAACTTATCAAAGCTGCATCCCCGACCCTCCTCGACTTCATTACCGCTCGCGCCGACACCCTCCTAGAAACCAGCTTCGGCTGTCAATTCCTCGCCGAGGTCCTCTTTGACGCGGACGCCTCGGATGGCAAGAAAGACGCCGCGTTATCTGCCGTCGCCGAGGCCGCTAAATCCCGCTCTGATACAAAGGACTCAGCCTTTGTTGGGCGGATGCTCAAGTCCCTCGTCCAGGGGGGACGCTTCAACAGCGCCGAGAAGAAGGTCGAGAAGGTCTCGCCTCCGCTGAACTTCCATGGGCTGTTGTATGAGCAAATTAGCGATGAGATTATGGCGTGGGCGACGGGGTCGAACGTGTATGTTATCGTTGCGTTGACGGAGTCGGACGAGTTCGAGAAAAAGGCCGAGTTGCTCAAGGCGTTGAAGAAGGGGAAGAAGGCGCTGGAACAGGCGTCAAAGGCTGAGAAGGGACCTGCTAGTAGTGGGTCGAAGTTGTTGTTGGAGAAGATTGCGTAGGAGTTTATATCCATCCATATCTATATTTATTCCCTTCTTGTTATTGGTACAGAAAAGCATACATCTTCATCCACTGATTCCTCTTTAACCAAGTAGCCGTCACTAATCCAGAGTTAAATGACCATGACCACCCACCCAGCTCATACACAAAGTAAACCAGGGTATCCAGTTTCCATATTAGAGGGGTCATTTATTTACATCCATCCCATCCAGCAAAGATAATCCATACAAAACCCAAGCACGACAATAGCAAACTCTCAGTCATACCATCTATACCATAGCATCATCGTCACAAAACCATCATAACTACTCAATAACATACATCCCATCCTAAACCTAGCCAAACCGGAAAAAAAAAAAAAAAAAAAAAACACCCAGCACTCTACAAGAACAAAGAATAAAGAATAAGAGAAAAAGAAAACAATGATAGTTCAAGATCCCCCAATGCTCCCCGAAGCCGAATTCTCCGGAGACGAAATCTGCTCCAACACAACTGCATAAAACTTCCCCGTCCCGCCAACACCCCCCGGCGAACTCACACTCAAAGTCGGGTCGTTATACGGCCCTGCTGCTACAATTGCCCTGTGCACTCACTCACCCACATTAGCATTTAATCTGGTAATCTACATACAAAACAAACAAAGCCAAGTCAAGCCAAGCCAAGTCAAATCGAAGTCTTGCTTGAGTTGGTACTTAAGAAAGATAGGAAAGAAGTGTGTACGTACCACCCCTTATACTTAACCCCATTGAAAATATCCGTAAAGGCTGCGATGACCCTCAAGGGAAGGTCTAGTAGACTTCCTATTCCCAGTCCATCGGGAAGCGACCCCGGACCGTGTACGGGGAGACCGAGTTTGTTGACGGGGATGTACTGGAACTGTGCATAGTTCTGCTGATATTGGATTCCGCTGGTTGGGGTTGGGGTGAGTGGGTTGGTGGGGGTTTGGAGGGGTGTTTCTTGGAAGATAAGGAGGCGGCGGTTTGTCATTTCTTTTTTTTTTTTTTTTTTTTTGCGCTCTTGGTTTTTGGTTTTTGGCTTTTGACTCTTGTCTCTTTCTGGGGGGCGGGGTTCAAGGGTTGAGTAATGGATTGAGAGGACAATAAATGGAAGAAGCAGGGTGTTGAGTGTTTAGTAGGTTTTGTTGTTGTAGAGGGGTTGAAGTGTAGATGATTCGGTTTTTCCTGATTGGGAAGGGAAATCGCGCGGCGCGTGCGTCGACACGTGCGGTGGGGACTACTTCCACTAAAAGTAATCTTCAGGCTTCGCGGAATATCAAGTATATTGACTATATATATATATATATATATATATGGGTATCACAATCAAATCTCCGAACAATTAAAAGATATACATAAGAAATATCAGTCAAGCTCCCCGTCAAGCACCCGCCTCGCGGCCTCCAATCGCCGCCTTAACAGCTTCGCCTGCTTCTCATCACACTCCGGGGATGTTGTGATCTCCTGCAATTCCATACAGACGTCGCCTAGACTCTTAAAAAGATGTTCAAGCAGCCGTGTGTCGTCCTCGTTGATTCCGAGTTGGGCATTGATTGATTTCGGATGTGGACTTGCTGCCGCTCGCACCGTCGAGACGAGCGACGACGCAAGAGATGTTGGTGTCGCTGAGCCTGTTGCTGCGGAGTCAGGACGTAGGTGGTCTAATCGCGATATCCGAGGTGTGCGTTGCGATGCCTCTGAGTCGGGGCGTTGCAAGTCGTCTTGGTCATCCTCGTCCACGTAGTTACGATCGAGTTCTGGGAATGTTAGTGTTTATTATTATGATTACTTTGGTTATTAAGTGAGCATACCGTCGTTGAATTTCCGGTCCCAGTACAGAACACTCTGAACATCATCATGGCCTTCGGTGGCTGTCGCATAGGTTGCAACGGTGGACACCGAGTTTGCGCTGTTAGACCGGGAGTGCCGCACGGAGCGTCGTTCGTGGATCGGCAGGGTGGTTTCGACAGACGTTTCCGACGCGTTGCTTGGTCGGCGGAGCCGCGCCTGTGTGTAATTGCCCAATGCGCTGTGCAAGATAAAGTGCTCGTAGTCAAAGGCGTCCTCGCGCTCTTCGTGCGGAGTGTCATCGGTATGCTGCGGCACTGAAGGAAAAGCTCCCAGTTCATCGTCGTCGAGGTCGTCATCTAGAGGTTCCCGTAAGATCTCCTCCAACTCCTCGCGGTTGATGTCCTCCTCTGCGTCTTCGTAGAGGCTTTCCACAGTGGATTGGCCATCCTCATGATCGGTTAGTTCGAACGGTGGCAGGATAGCGTCGTCCGAAGACGACTTAGGTTCGGAAGCTGAAGTCTCCGGGACAAGGATTGTGGTATCGGTATTGCTACTAGATGTATGCCCACTGCTGATGGGAGACTCAAGTGAGTGTCCGTATCCTGCGTTCGGATGGAGGTGGCCATTATGTTCACCGGTGTCAAGGGGATTGGCATACCAATGGGTTGCGGCTGTCAAAGGGCTCGGCGTGCGCAGGCTTTGTAGACTGCGTCGTCGCAGACCGTCTTCTTGCGCCTTTACTTTCAGAGTTGAAATCTTGATATGGAGGCCCTTCATTTGGTCTTGCAAATCTCGGACTTGAAGCTGAGATTGCGATCGCGAAGGGGGGTCAAGTACGGGATAAACTGAGTTGAAATCCTCCATATTGGAAATGGTCGTCTCTTCCTCTTCTGCCTCGACCACTGGTGGAGAGTCGGAGGAGGCACGCCCTTTCCCATATGGAATTGAGCTAAGTTCTCTTATAGATGAGACTGACGCACGGTGGGTCAGATACGCCCGATTGGGCCCATAATGAAAAGATCGCTCGTCATTATGGATGTTGGAACTGGTGCTAGAGCCCATGGCGCTCATGGAGCGCGATAGGTTAGTGTCAGCACGTGGCTGGCTCGAGGGCAGGTTGGTTTCGCTGTAAACGCGGGAGTGCCGATTGTTGGATGTATCGTGTGTGCTGTATGTCTGTCGCGGCCGAAGCATTGATGACCTGCGATCCGCCGCACGGTGAATTGACTGGTACAAGCCACCGACGGGTTGTCCTAGACCTGGAGAGGACGCGGAAGGCACTGGCGATGATGACATTGACGGGGTGGTCGAGCGCATCGTAGATCGAGCACGCGTCAGGTTCCCTTCCATGAGCTACAAAAGTCAGTCACCACACTCGCAAGTGAACCCAACAGTAAACCACATACCGACAGCCGCTTTTTCGCGTTCTCCAGAATCCGCTCTGCCTCGCTTTCTAGAATCACCGCCGCCGAAGGTTCACCGGGACCCTTTTCCTCATTGGCTGAGGGCGCCTTTGCGCTCGACTGCTCTCCATTGGACGGGGCAGGGGCAGCGCGACGGTCATTTCTTGATCCCCGACTCTCCTGCGGAGTCGCATCGTCAGGTGCGCGTCCCTTAGCCCCATCCCAGGACGAAGTCTCACTTGCGCTGCTGATTGTTGAGCTCGGTGAGCTGCTGTGCGCTCGGGTTTCCGCAGCATCGGAGTTGTCCGCCTCGCGGAAGGAAACTGGCGAATCCAAAACACGACTTTGCCGTGCGATTGCCTGCGCGTTTCCCACAGCGCCCCCATGCCGGTAAGGCGACGTGCTGTCCTCCTCCCCTATATCCGACAAACGGCGACTGGCAGCATCGTGACCTTCATGCATCCACGTATGGCGCGGAAACGGCTTTTTCTGGGCTTTAGGCGCGTTGTTCCTGGTTGGATCCAGATTGTTATCTCCGGTTGAGTAGTCGGTTCGGCTTTCGTAGAAGGCTTGCAAATGGGATAAGGAGGGCAGGTTGAACGGGGGAGACGGGGTGGAGTTTTCTCGCTCGTTGTCGTCAAAAGGTAGAATCATATCCGGGTTGGACAGAGTCGGCGAAGGGGGAATGGCGGGTGGAGGGTGGTGGTGATGTGTCGAAAACATGATGGTCGATCTATCCATTCTGTCTAGGCTGAAGGTGTATTATTGCCACCAGCACGAGGGACAAATCTTAAGGTGATGCCGTGATGTAAACAAAGTCCGCGATCGTTCCCCCTTTTCGGTTTTCTAAGCAGGGGCCATCTGCAGGTGCCGCAACTGCAAGCCGGTCAATCAGTCCGCTTTGAGAGAAATTGAAGCAGCAGGGGATGGGCTGCAAGGGCAGTTGAATCTGTCAGCAGGCCGCGATTGGGGGACTGAGACAAGGATGAGCAGCCGAGAGAAAAAGAAAGGAAGAAAGCAAAGAAAAAGGCGAAGATGATGCCCAAGGCAGACTGAAAATGATAGATAACAAGGGCTTCTATAGCTCAAATAAGCCGACAGTCAACTAATCAAATGAGACCAAGTCACAATAAAATCCCTGCGCGCCCTGCAGTGATTTCCCCGAGGCCTTGGATTCTCCTGATGCCCGCCAAAACAGGCAAAGATCGTATCAAACTTATCATCCCGTTAATTTCAGAGAAGCCTTCACTGTTTTGGCTTTGCTCTGCTGATCTTTATCTCTGACGCGCTAAAGTGTAAACAACAGATGTTAATTTCTCCCACATCCTGCACTCCTCATCCTCGGCTGTCTACACTGTTGTTCATAATTTCATAGGCACACTTCAAGACAAAATCATCGAGGCTCAATTTACCCCGTCCCCCTAGAACACCCCAGATAAAAGCTTGAAACTATCTTTTCTTCCCCCGATAACCCCATGTCCAGCCCATTAATAAACATACATGTTATTAGAACGATAAAGGATTAGAAGAGAAGTTACAGTGGCACAGTCCGAGTAGTTTGGCCAACCCATGCCGAGCTAGGACGTCCGTTAATCGAGTTCATCGGTATCGTCGCCATTGTCCTCGGCTCATGCATACACATTCGCGGGTGGTAGCAACTTCGCTCCGTAACGCAGGTCAAGCGACCGAGAATCAGTCGGGTCGAACCCTGCGGCCTGGCGCTGTTCAAGGAAGAGCGCTGAAGGCTCGTTAGTCTCAAGTTAAGAGGACAAAAGTGTGGTGTAGCTCACCAGAAATTTTGATCATGTCGAACCAGCGGATCGCGTTCTCGTCGCTACCATCCACAGCCTTCAGAATCCCGCTGTCCGGCAGTGGGGTTGCCTTGGGTGGTAGACTCCGCATCTTCAACAGCATGTGCAAGATATCTGAAAAACGATCGCCTTGTGTCGCGTAGTATTGGGGCCGCTTGTCAAGAGGCCACCGCTGTGCAAAGTTCTCGTCATCCCAGGACCGGAATAGCCAGCATGTCCTCTCGACGCAGTTCAGAAGAATGAGAGCAACTAGGAAGGTCTCGAACCAACCGCTCTGCTGGCGCTGGAGCAGTCGCCGCTCCAGATCGTTCATCACCAACTTGCTTAGCGACGCCGCACGCTTCTCCGTTGCAGAGCGCAACTGGCCGCACAACAGTGCATACGACTCAGCGTTCGTGATCTCATCGATTGGGATACGTCCGTCATCCGCCGTCTGCCCAAGGGAGTGCAAAGAGGCAGGTGGTAGCGTCGGATTGCTGAAAGTCTTCCAATGCAGTTCCGCATCAACCAGGATATGCGTGGCAACCCACAGCTCCAACACCCTTTCTAATAACAAATCCTGGTGACTAAATTAGCACACTGTACTTCCATTAGAAGACAATAGAACCATACCTTCTTTTGTTGGGCTAACTCCGACGCTAGTATCAAGGTAGGTCTCATGACGTCGGAGGCCTCGCGCTCGTAGAAAAACGGCGCAGTCTTCTTAATATACATCTCAATCTTCCCCGGAAGATCATCTTGGTCGCTGTCTAGCAGGTAGATTTCTTGGAGAGGTCCCTGGAATTGTGTCTCGTCCCCAAGGCCCTGAAGCTGGGGATCAAGGGTTGACGCCGATGCCTTGTGACCCTGGAGTCCACTAAAGGTAACGAAAACCATGCTCTCCTCAAAATGGGTGACCTCAATACGGCCGGCATAGTGTTCAAACTTAACCTGGTTTCGAATACTACTAACGTCGTGATAGGCCAATGTGGCGTGCAAATCTGAAACACAGTTAGCAGCTTTGACAACTCAACTGAGCCTAGCGCACATACTAGCATTATACAATTCAAATTCATCCGCAATTCGGGTGCGAATGCAAGGGTGTTTCCACAGGCGTGCGCTTTCGACGCTAGCGCAGGTGGTACATGGGCTGTCACCAGAGCACTATACAAGTCAGTAGGCTGAAAGGTAAGGTTAGAAAAGGAAGCATACAGGTTTCTTGAGCATGCGGCACCGTATACACGCGCCTCGTTTCCTCACTTCCTGAACTTCTCTGCGTCTGGCTGCAGAAAACCGACCGCGAACCTTGGGCTTAGCCGGTTTGGTGGAATTGCCAAACTCGTTCACAAAACCTTTCGCTTGAGAGTTCGGATTCATCGCGATAGGGCGAGGAAAGGAGGCAGCGCGTTGAGTCGCTGCGGTGAGCGTCGGATCATGCTCCTGCAGGCTGTCGAACAGCAATTGTTCCTGAGTCGAGAGCTGTTGGTTCCATGCAGAACCCATCTTAGGCAAACCGTCAGAAAGTCCAGTGCTAGGATCATGATCCAACGGGAGGCCGTGAGGTACCATTTCACTAGCAGATGCGGCGATCATAGACAGCTGCGACTGCCGAGAAGTGGCGGTTGGGTCGGGAGTCATAGAAGTCTCTGGCAGTGGTGGAGAGGCGGACGAGGTTGGATCAAGCGAACCGGTAGGAGGGAGCGAAGGAATCGCTGTCGCGTCTGTAGGTGATTGGGGAGAAACTACGAAGAGACAGTCCACGCGTTAGCGCGTTGAAGATGGAGAATAACACAAGTAAGAACCGACACTTACCCGGAACCTTCACGTCCTCATCCATTTGCTCTAACTGAGCAGGATGGCCTTGAAATCCCTCCGCCTCAAGCGCAGGGTCAACGATAACAGTCTTTCCACCAACAGTGACGGACTGGGTATAAGCAGGACCTCCCCGCTTCGACTGGTCAGAAGCACCCACCTGTCTCGAGGCTTCGGCCAACACATTCAGACCGTCGAAGTTCTGTCGCGTTGTGTAGGAAACGTCGCCAGACTTCCCTTTGTTCTGTCCGGCAGAGTTTGGGTCTTTGTTCTGATCACCATCGGCGAGGTCTGGGAGTTCATGGAGCCGCAACAAGACGCGTTGTCGGTCCCGTAGCGGGATCGCCTGGCACTTCTTCACCAAATGGTTGGTGAGGCTATCGATGCGACCTTTAGGAAATTTTTCGCCGCATGCCTTGCACGTATGCTGGTAGCGGTTACTAGCATCCTCGAGTTTCTGACCTCGAATGAAGAACTCGAGGATGAGCTGGTTGGGCTTGCGACCCATCGTTGGGATTGTGTGGCAGAAAATGGAGGGCAGATTGAAGGCGGAGGGATGGAATTCCAGAGCAGACCACGGTCTCAAAGTCTTTAAAATGAAGCCCGAAGAGCTTCTATATCGACTCTAGACTCGATTACCCTGTGAAACTCGACCCAACCAGTCAACAAAGCAGGATGGCAGTGACGCACACAAGAATGGGCAGAAGGAAGATGGCAAAAAAAGGGAAACACGTCAAGGGCGGTGCGGGAGTGGGAGTAGAGACCGCCACCACAACGGTGAAGCCTTTTGAGAAGAATGGATTCTGGAGAGAAACAGAGTCCAGGAGCTATAATTGATGGGAGAAATAGACAAGAGAAGATAGAAAGCCGGTGAAGTTGGCAAGTGGGATGGAGGAAGAGCGTTGGATGCAGCGGCAAAACGAGGATTTTGGCAAGGGCGGTCTGGCACCTGCCGCCTCACGTTCACGAGCTGGGGTTGGGTACAGTTGGGGATGCGCTTCACCGCATGAAAGGCGGTGATGAGATCGGTGACCAGGGAAAGAGAGAAAAAAATTATCTCGAAATGAGAAAAGGCGGAGGATGAGACGGAGACTGAAAGAGATCAAAACGGCGGCATGAGGGCGCCAAAGGGAATGTACCTTTTGGTATGGGACTGGCAAAGTTTGTACGACTGGCTTGGCCACACGCACACACAAATAATACATACACAGACTCCTACACACCGGATTCTTCTTTCCTACTACTGAGAATCCCACTTAGTGACCGCTCTTCTTGCTGGCCTCGATTCCCGATCCTGAGCAGGATTATTCCTGAGTCCATACAGCAATAATAATAATAATGATCTGACGCGAAAAGCACATCCCATTGATTCTAATATTTCATTAATAATCATAAAGTCATACTCATGCCAGATCATCAGGAGAGAAAAATGAGTCCCTCACAGAGGAGTTGGACCTAGACAACTACGTATCAAATACTCTCCTCGCCATACGTGGTCCCTGTCGTAAGAGAAAATGGATGATAACGCATAGATTCAGGCACTTCAGCATATGCGATGCTCTGGCGGTCGCCACGGCACCCCCAGGAGCTCGAATATCCTTCGTTCGTCACGACTTTCGAGCAGTCGGCCGGTGTTCAGTTTCGCCCGTTGGGGCCCACGCAGCACATCCGCATAGAGCCCTCTTTGATTCAGTCGCATGGATTTCTTACTCGCAAGCAGTCTCATACTGCGGTTGAAGATATCATTCCCAGTGAAGTATATCAGTGCCGCCCCAAGCTCTAGGCCAGGCACGAATAAGAGATCGATCCGTCGCCACAGTAGACCATTTGGCAACTTCGAGGCGCCGTGCCATTTCGATCCGGCATCTCGGGATGTGGTAGCCAAACCCACTTGAAGAAACCCTTGCTCGAAGAGCTTTGGCACGACATTATCCAGCATCAACGTTCGGATCTCCGCGGTCGTCGCATCGTGCCTCGTGATAATCAAGTCGATATCGCCAGAGTTGGTCGCTCCCCGTCGATAGGACCCTCCGATAATAACTTGCATCCCTGGACTCTCTTGTTGCACCACGCGTCGCACAACATCTCCATGCGCTTGAACCTCATTTCTTGGTATTCGTTGGGAAAAGTCAAAGTAGTGTTCAAGACCAACACGCTGTGGATGTGTCAGAGTTGCTTTGGTTTGTAAGTCTTCCAGCGATTTATAGCCTTGAGCTATCCATCTAGAAGCAACCGAGAGTCCAGCCCCATAGACACCCAAGAACGCCTGGAGTAGATGGTCTTCGGCCGTATTGTTGGTGTTGTCCAGGCGGCGAAGTCGGTTGGTAACCACGATTTCTTCTATCTTGTCCGCTAAACGCGATCCGATTCCAGGGATCTCAAGGGCCTCGGCCCGGGTGACCACCCTTTTCGACTGGCTGCGAAGAGCACTGACTGCTTTACGGTACGCCAAGGTGCGCCAGTGGTCAGCTGTTCGAGTATAGTAATCGAGCATTTGCTGGAGTACTTCAATAGTTCTCGCATTCGGGTTCTGAGAACTTGAGGTCGAATCGTGCTTCTGCATGCAAAGGAACTTCTGTTGCCAGGATCCAACTTTGCCATGTTCATCGCGCGACGGCTTCCTTCTCTTCGTTTTTGCTAACATATGTTGCGATTCTTCAGAGCTTTCGTCGCTGGAGGCCTCGGTGCAGGCGTCATCATCGGGGATATCTAGCGGATCCAAAGGCTAGTTCATGTTGTGAGAACGGATCAGAATAGAATAACTCGGTAGGCAATCGTACCAGGTGTTTGGCGGCTTTGGCCTCCTCTATCATGTCATCCAGAGCGTCACGTTCACGCCCGGGAAAACTGTCGCGGACTATCTCTTCAGCTTCTTCTTCGGGCTCGATTTGTGGTGGCTGATCCGGTGGCGGGTTCTCCTGATCTTCAAGCAATTGGGAAGAGACTTGAGTCTGTGGCAGCTGCTTGTAGTCCGGCTTTAAGGGCATGAACTCTTTGACCGCTACCGAGGTTCCCTTGGGGGATATATTATGCGAGCCCTCAGCTTCGGATAAAGAGGGAGACCCTTTAACTTGAAATCGCACTTGCGCCACGTTCAATAAGCACCGAAATTTGATACACTCGGCAGGATAGCAATCATCAACCAATGCGACTTGCGGCTGCAAAAGTTAGCAGTGAGATAAAATCAGCGAATCTGCTTCACGAACCGGAACCGTCTGTAGCTTCAAGTGCTTCAAGATCTCTTCGAACTTCAAGCCCTTGTCAACTATGACATGCGTGATATTATCTCCCCAAGTCCTTGCCCATAGAGCGCCATATTCCTGTGCTCTTTGGATACGCAAACGTCGCAACGGGGATACGTCACTATTGGGAAAGAAAACTATGGGAGCCGGTCAGTAAGCGTATCCTTATGAGCAGTAACTAGATCGCTTACAGAATACAAGTCCTTTGAAGATCTGTAGCTGTTCGGGAATTATCTTCCCAGACGACCCCCGCTTGCGTTTCCCAAGAACATCATTCGCCGGACGTTTGGACGATCCCCCCATGCTCTTCTGTACATCTGGCTCAGTATTACAGGGTTCATCAATAGGGGTTATAAAAGGAGCCGAAGATGCAGCCAGAGTATCTAAAGAGTTCTTTATAGTCGCGGTAGGATGAGATGAACGTGAGAGGCTCTTGGATTGGCAAGAGCCGGGAGATGAAGGCTTCCCATCCTTTCGCCGCGAGGATGCAATCAAGTAATCGAAGTCACCTTCTGAGCTGTCACTAAGGCAATCCAGTTGCTCGAGGCCGCTGAAAAACGCCTCTTTATCCGTCATCCGTGACATCTTGAAGTTGGTGAATGAACCAGACATCTATCTGAGGGTGCTTGAGCCATAGGTGAATTTCCTGCCAGTTGCCTGACAATAACGGGTTTTCGGAAAGTCGAATCAGAGTTTCTTCAAATCCACTGGTTATTTCAGTGAGTGACACGGTAAGTAAAAGTTTGTACTTGTAGCCTGTCGGCACTACTAGGCAGACACACGTGTAGCACTGGCACGACACTGTCGCCAAGTCACGGGATCAATCATTCCACTCTTTTCGGAACCAAAAGCTGAAACTACTGGAGCCGGGGCTGGACGATAACCTACGCATTTTATTCTACATCTACTATGTGGAAGCCGTCGGTGCTCGTCTACTCCTTCTTGGAGCCCTCTCTCCTGCAGGGCAGTCGCTGCCTTAGCTGTCAACTACGCAGTGCCATCACACTCCGATCTAGACCATCTCTTCGTCCCTATGCCACGAAGAACAACAACGGAGAGAAGCCGCCAGCCTCGACGAATGCCACAACAAACAGAAGACTCCAGTTCCAGCAAAATGCCAGTCCGCAATCCTCCACTCCTAAACCGAACGATCCCAGGGATCCAGACTTCATCCCAACCCTAGACCGACCAATTGGTTCGGGAATCCCGCCGCAAGAAGGTCAGAACACAGGAATTGATATGCGGTCATTGGGGCAACGACGAGACGATTTTGTGAATTATGAGAGACATATTGAAAGGCGCAGGGAACTGTATGGCATTTAGCCCCTCTATTCTACAGAATGTTTGCTCATTATTTTCTCTCTCCACCCATTAGGACTAAACGGGTCGCAAAGCCATACTTCCGAGAATGGTCAAATATGCGATACAACCAGGGTAAATCCTTCATATCGAACCCGCGGCTATTCAAGCGCGATAAAGCGTTTTACTTCCCCAACCTGTACGGAGCGACCCTCTCCTCCCCGAAAAAGCCGCAGAATACCACCTCCGTACTCCGCGGCAAGGTGTCTGTCGTGAACCTCTTTTCTAGCGTCTGGGCAGAAAGCCAGGTTGCCACTTTTACCGGTCCAAAAATGAATCCTGGTTTATACGAGGCTTTCAAGAGCGGCGACAGGCATGTGCAGAAAATCGATATCAATCTGGAAGAGAACACACTCAAGGCGTGGCTGATCCGAATGTTCATGTGGCGGATGCGGAAGAAGCTACCTGAAGAACAACACAATAAGTACTTTTTGGTGCGCAAGGGTCTTGATGACGGCCTCAAGGAGGCTATTGGTATGATGAACAGTAGGGTTGGATACGTGTATCTCTTGGATGAGAACTGCCGTATCCGGTGGGCGGGGAGTGGTCCTGCTGAGCCTGCTGAATTGGAGACCCTGAACAATGGCGTCCGCAAACTAATCCAGGAACGGACAGTTAGTTTGGAATCCGAATTACCTGCGCAAGAGTGGCAAAGACTGGGAACGGAAACGAAGAAGCCGAAAGTTGTCGAGCATAGTCGTTAATTATAGTATGTACATATTAGAATCAGCGTGTAAGATATATAAGTAGCCCAAATACCATCAACTCCGAGCCCGTTATTAACTTCCTTGTTTGAGAAGGAAGTGATAGAACGTAAGAGGCCATCCAACAAACGCCGTTCCAGGCTACAAAGCTGTAAGGAAATCAAGACAAGCTTCACTCATCGAAACAAGAGCAGCATCAAAAAGCAAACCCCAATAAAAGCCCCCAGGATAAGCGCATCCCTCCTCCTCTTATTCCCAATCTTCCCAATCAACGCATTCACCCCAGGAACCTGGCTCGCAGCGCCCACAATCCGCCGATTGACACTCGAGATAGTCTCGCGCTGGATACCGAAATTCTCGTTGATCGCATATGCCTGGCTCAGGACGCCATCCATCACTCCATGGTTATCTTCAATGCGACGCCGCTCCTCGAGCATGTACTCCGACTCTGCAGCGGCGGGGTTTGAGGAGCGGTAGGCACTGATGTCTGAGCGGACATTTGAGAGGAGGTTTGCTCGGTCTCGGGATTCAGAGATTGCGGATGCAAGGCGGGATAATTCGCGTTTGTGTTCTGTGAGGATTTCGCGGTGGCGGGTTAGGTTGTTTTGTTTGACGGCTGAGGAGGTGAGCATCGCTTCGGAGTCGAGGAGGCGGGCAAGCTGGGCGATTAGGGATTCACGCTTCCGGTCAAGGACAGTCAGTAAGGATACTAGATGATGTCCTTTTTTGAACGGAGTGTATGTACCTTTTCCAGGATGTCATTGATCTGGGATTCGTTTCGGCTTTCTTCTTCTGAGGGCTGCGGGGGCAGCTTCGTCATCGAGGCATATTGGGAGTAGGTGTGGAAGAGGTTCTCGGTCTGTCAAGAGGTAGTGGTGTAAGCATTGTTATCTTCTACAGGTATAAAGAACAAGGCCTGTCCCCGACTGTGTTGGGCCATACCTGAGTCTCGAGAGATCTGGCCTGCTGCCGTAGTTGTGCCCATCCGGCACCAGTAGAGGTCGCCATTTTTAAGGAAACAGAACAAGATGGTATGTGTTCAGGAAATAAACTGAATAGAAAACAGGGCTTGAAATGCGATTGTAAACTTGCCAACTCTCCGTCCAGCGGAATCGCAGCACTTGCAAATCAATTAAACTGTTACCGACGAGCGGATCGAACACTATGCCGCGGTCCCATCACTCTCAACCAATTCCCGATTTGGATTCGCGTCATCACCGCCGCACCAGCCACAGTCACGTGAAACAGCTCCCGCTTAGCGCTTAGCCGCCGCACCACGCCAAGGAGCAAAAAAAAGCCCTAGTCCCACAGAAACATCCCCAAATCGAACCGGTCCATCTTCAATCCTCACGTCGACAATCAATACATTCGACAAGAAGCCGCCCACCATGGTATGTGCAGCAACTCCGTTGAAAATGAATATTCGCGCGTGAGAATAAAATGCTGATTCGAATTTCCTCTAGTCTTCCAAGGTCAAGGCCGGTCAACTCTGGGGAAAGAGCAAGGATGATCTCACAAAGCAGCTGGGTGAGCTGAAGACCGACCTGGCTCAGCTCCGTGCCCAGAAGATCACTGGCGGTGCCTCTTCGAAGACCCAGCGGATGTGCGTTTAAATTTCCCCTGCCTACAACCCCCGGATGAAAGATAGGAGATTGGGTCGGAAAAAATGTGCATTTTGGTCGGATCGCATTATCACGACAACTCAACACGAAACTCGAATACCGAAGAAGGACGAAATAAAAATTCAAGAGGAGGGATTTGAAAATTTTGGAGGAATCATCGACCGACCGCACGCATTTGATCCGATCACAATCACCATTCATCCATCCATCCATCCATCCATCCATCCATTCAAAACCACACATTTAAGAAAAAAGAAGGAATACTGATAAGTTTTGTTTCAACAGCCACGACGTTCGCAAGTCGATCGCCCGTGTCCTCACCGTCATCAACGCCAACCAGCGCTCCCAGCTCCGCCTCTTCTACAAGAACAAGAAGTACCTTCCTCTTGACCTCCGCCCCAAGCTCACCCGCGCTCTCCGTCGCCGCCTCACCAAGCACGAGGCCACCCTCAAGACTGAGCGCCAGCGCAAGAAGGAGATCCACTTCCCTCAGCGGAAGTACGCCATTAAGGTACGAAGCACTCCTAAAAGACAAAACGATACCCACACAATTTCCGCCATATATATATGTAAAAAAAATGACAAGCAGGGCTAACGATTGAATCCGTACAGGCATAAATCCAAAAAGAAAAGACGGGATCGAGTCTGGATCTTGATGATGGAGTTCTGGGACGTCGTTTGACCTGACCTACCTGTTCTAGGAGGTTTACATAAAGACATGGGTTATGTATCTTAGAAGAAAAGATGCAGGTCGATCGTGAATGAATCCTTTGCTTGCAATGACATATAATACCTCTTCTTGCCACCTACTCTTCTCTCCTAACACATGCAGCTTCGATATCGTAGGTGCATTTAGGGGAAAGACTACCAGTTAGTATTTGGAGGCTCAGGGCTGAAGAATGCCTCGGAGCTGCGTAAATTAGATTTTTGATGTTGCATCCGTTTTCTTTTTTTCTATCAAGTGGTAGTTACAGAAATCGCGAAAAGAAACCGCCCGTCATTACTTTGTACCTGGTTCGACTTAACATCATACATTATAGTATATCTGAACCCAAATTATCATTATAAATTAGTCCTAGATACTCAATCATACCACCGAGTACATTCGAACCATTCAAATCACAAACATCAACACATGGTCTCTTAACTAGTCGCCCTAGACTCAAGATTCCACATTCCCCCACAAATACAAGACCTTAAATGCCCCAACTTAAGGATCATTCGAAATGCTGCAACCGAACGAGGCGGATACACCGCCTCAGAAATCTCACAGCAACGAACACACCGTCTACTCAGATGGCCCGGGGTACCACCCCTCGCACCCAAATTCCCTCCCACCTCCACGGAGACCAACCCAGAAGTCCCATTATTATTCCTAGCAATCGGTACTTTCTTAATGATGTCAACTTCTCGAGATCTTCGGTATGCCTCCGTACGAGCGTCCGCGCTGAAACCCAGCCAACTGTAATCGCCCATGTAGATAGCCATGCGGTCGACTTCGGCCTTCATAGCGGGTGCGGTTTGGCGGAGAATGGTAGAGACCGCAGTGACAAGAACTGGTGGGATGCGGCTGCTGACTAGGAGTTCCTTTTCTGGGCCGGGTCTCTCGTTGTCGCCGAACCCGGCGCCTGTGTAGGCGTGTTTGACGGCGGAGTCGACGCCCGCGAGGAGTTTCTCGTAGACATCTGTGCGGACGGGGGAGGTTTCAAGGGCCTGGCAGATTTCGGTGTAGTAGACGCGGGAATCGCCGGTGAGGGGAGCATTGGCGTAGCCGGCGTGGATGCCTCGGAGGCCGCGACAGATGAAGCGGAGGAATGCGCGGGACATGCTAGAGAGAAGAATGATAAGGGGCAAGGAGGCGGTTGATTTCACTATAGGCTTAATTAGCATATGTTTATGGGGGATATGGTGTGACGGACATTTCTGATTGAAAGTTTCTTGGTCGGACGGAACGTTTTCGAATTCATCTGCAAGGTCGAAGAGTTCGTTTAAGATATATAGAGAAAAGTCAAGAACCCATTTGGTATTCCCAAGCACCATACGCAGGACATCTGAACGGCTGTTAGCAACAGTGGTCGAGGAGCTCGAAGGCAAATCTAACCTGGATCGTGTGGTTCGGGTGTCTGGGCTGCTTTATTGTATTGAAAGAAGAACGGATATATGATGGCGGCCTGGCGGAGTTGAAGAATGACCCACGGAACATTGGAGGCAAGATTACGTGGCTGAAATTTGTTCTTAAATCCTAGGGCAGCTTGTATGCTGAGGGCACGGGGAATATATGGGTGGCTCATCAATTTATCCTGCTCCGTCGTGAAGTTGCAGTTGATGGACAGCGCGCGGTATACCTCGTTGAGGAAAACCGTTTGGGCATCTGTAAAAGCATCAGAAAAGAATCCGTGAATTGCCAGGAGGGAAGTGAGATCGACCTGGTGATAATTGGCGTATTAATATCAACAAGATATCGTCGGTATTGACTTCACCACCACACCCACGGCAGAACGCTAACGTCAATGAAGCGATGGCTGCGGAGAATTTGTCTAAAACTTCAGTTAGATAAAAAGTCAGAATAAGAGATATAACATCACGTACTCTCATCATAATGGCCACTCTCCGCTCCGTAAGAGTGTTCCATGATTCTGAGATGTGTCTGTCCGTCGCTGTCCAGCCCCACGGCAACACAGGCACTAGGTGAAAAGCTTATGTGTAGTCCTGTAATAGAAGGGTCAGCCGGCATAATACAATAGATTTGAAGGACGAACCCGAGGAGTCGAATGGGTAGTGAAACCCTGCTTGCGCAAGGCTAGTAACGGTGTTTGCATCATCGACGCCATCAAACACAGCCATAGTCTTTGGATCATAGAAGGTAATCGAACTGTCGTCGTAAGATATAGCGAGGACGTTACCATATTCTGTCTGCTCGACTGAAATAACATGACGATCCGAGGTGATGTCGTCAAGGCGACGCAGAACAGTTTTCGGCTGGCCCTTCAGTTAGCTAATACTGTTGTCAAGAACACGAATCCATACCTTGATCTGCACGTTGCTCTTTTTTGAAGCCACTTCATCGAATTTTGGGTGTAGGGTGGGGATGCCAGTTTCCAACTGCCACCGGACAATGGCGCTAGCTGGTACTTGCGGTTGTTGATGAGGGAGTATAGCATGAGGGGGAATTGAGAAGACAGCTACAATCCAAGGATTCGGCGTCGACCCTGCAGAGTTGTCTGATGCGGGAAGAATTATTTGTAAAGATGTGAGGCAGTAAAGAGAGCTCGTAAGGGGGGATTGTTCATCCGGGTTCTCGCCTGCGCCCCGGTTGCTGGGGATATTGTAAGGCACTTCAACCTTGGAGTGAACAAAACGAAAGCTCGGGACGGGGAACTGCTGGGGCCCCTGCTTCTGTTGGGGATCCCATTGGGGAGGATTCCACTGGATGCTCACTCGGTAAAGGGATATTTTGTGACACGCTGAATGCGTAGCAATTAGGATGCCTGCTTGAGTTGCTACCAAGGCGGCATGGGTAAGAAGCCTATCGGAGTAGCTTGTGTTCTTCAACTCTGCCGTTATTTCGGCCCATCGGTTATCTGGGTTTTGGTAGAGAAGTTTCATAACCCCAGACCTTGTGATGCAGAGCAGCGCAGCTTTATTAGCAGGATGGAAAGCGCCAACCGGACGCCGCCTAAATGGTGAGTATGCCCAACGACCTTGCACCTTAGCTGCCTGGTAAAACGAATGCACCTAGTTGTGCGTTCAGCATGCAAAGCCTATAAACGCCAGTGGTGGAAGGTATACTCACCGAGCGGTGTTGGTTCAACCACATCATCCCAACAATTTGAGCCCCATCATCATCAGCATCGAATGTGGCTTGACGAGCTCCATTTGCGCTATTCAGCGCGATTGGAATGGAGCAAATGGACATTCGACCGGACGAGTCGGCTACTGCTAATTCCGAACCGGATTCGTTCCAACAGAGATGCGCCAGAGCATGGCCGTCGTGAGCCTCTGTTACCTGATTCAATGGTGTATCGTCGCTCAGCGCCCACTTGCCATCTGACAGTTGGCACTGAAGATGGCGAACGTTCACTATGGAAGAGTCTTGCGAGATATACGCAATACAACCGAGCCTCGACCAGGCGATTTTCCTAGACAGAGTCAGCGTGAGGGAACGATAGAAAGAAATAATCGCTTTAAACAAGTGACATACTGGCAACATCCGACCAATCTCATCTCATCCAGACGTTGGGCCAGGCCTTTTGTGTAGTGGGTGGAAGTGCTTGGAGGCAAGCCCAGCTCAAGTGAGGTGGATTCACCGAACAAATCGTCGACATTGATCCCGTCCTCCATAATTAAGGGCATGTTGGGGCACTCGGTGATGTGGTTGATAATATATACAATGATAATATATGATATCTATCTATGGGTGAATTCACAGCACCCGGATATCATAGTGGGTGCGATCCACAGAAACGGGACGGATCACGGATGGCAGAATAGGGAATCAGCAGCGGGGTAGGATGGATGAGAGCATTGAAACTGCACAATGAGTCTAAGTGCAGCAGTGTCATGAATCCAATGATATCTGCTCCTCGCCTTTGCAGATCAAGACATCTCATTCCTCCAAGCTTCGTAATTAAGAGCAGCAAAGCTAACAGCATGTGGAGCCTGAGATCCGCCCTGCTGATTAAGCGTCACGTGTAGTCATGTGGTTGCGGTAACCGGGTCAACCAACAACGATATACTCGAGTTTTCTCAAGCGTCGTGGCTCCTCAGTAGATAGGTATGAAGGTACTGTATGTTGACTAGCATATATGCGTAATAGTATTTGCGTTTATTCTCCTGCTTCCAGAAGGTGTAAAATTCAAAGCTTGAAGCGTGTTTCACTGTTTATGCGTGGGACATGAGTTTTAGCCCCAGGCTCCGCTAAACCCCATTAGGGCTGGAGCTGCAGGTCCATCCGCTGGCAGGTGGAAAACTCACCAATCAGCATTGGAAGCCGTTTGCGACCGAAAACAACTTCAATTCTGTTATGATTCTTGCACTCAAGATCCTATAGGTAGAGTCACGGTCTGTTCAGATTGCTACTGACAGGTTACGTCAAGAGTATATATCGACTCAAAAACTTTGATAGTCAGGGCCGCATTGTTCTATGTCCGACATTCCTCCATACTTCCTCCGCTCCTCCACTTCTTGTCTCTCCATACCTCTCTCCTCAAGTCCCCCCTTCTCCTCTGCGCTCTCCTCAGGGAATTATCTAGGAATCCCGTGGGTCAAAATAAACACCGCGCCGGCTGCAAGCGAGAGAGCCATCAAAGGCCAGCATCTGTCTGCCCTCGTCTGATTCTGCCTCCTCCCTCTTACAACCTCTTCCTCCTCTTGAGCTTACCACTTTTTGCACTCTTGAGGTCGGGCCCATCGCAGTCACGGGGTTTCTCTGCTCTTGAGAGTATTGCTCTTCTATATCCGAATCCTCTCCCTCAACCCCGTCGTCTGTTCTCTTTTCTCCCTCTTCTTCCCGGGAGACACGGAGAAATCTTCGACATCCATCCAACCCCTGGAAATCCTCCCCAATTGATGTCGGCTGCTTAATCCATAATACCCGATGATTACTGTTCAAAGAGTTTTCTAGTATTCCCGCCCCTCTTTGTCTCAATCTCGTTTTTATTTCCCTTTCTTTCCCTTTTCTCTCTTATACCCTCCCGTCATTTCCGACCGGCGTCGTCATGGCTCCTCGCAAAGCCACAACCACTACCACTACCGCAACCACGACCTCTACTTCTTCCTCCTGTCCATCTCCAAATAGCCTTCGAGCTGCCATAGAGATGGAGGAGCTTTTATATACAGACTGCTCGGACCTGAGCTCAGCGCCGTCGTCTCCTATTGCACCTGAAGGCTTCTTCTTACCCTCTCCGGACGATTCTAGCACCGGCCGCAGCCAAGACTTGCCGCCCACCAGAAAGAAGCGCCGTCTGGCCAGTCCCAAGGAGCGCCGAACACAACTCCTAGATCTTTCTCCCCACGCTGGCATGTCCTACAGCCAACAGGAGTCCCAGATCGATCTTCTTGTCAACACCATTCGCCGTCACCGCAAAATTGTAGTAATTGCTGGAGCTGGCATCTCTACTTCTGCAGGCAGTACGCGGCCATTCCCTGCTACTCTTTCTACCACTTCCCAAACTAATGTTTCCATCTTCACACAGTTCCTGACTTCCGTTCCGATGATGGCCTTTTTAAAACTTTGCAAAAGAAACACAACCTTAAAGCGTCGGGCAAGCTCATGTTCGATGCTGCCGTCTACCAGGATGAGACGTTGACCGCCTCTTTCCAGGAGATGGTCCGGTCGCTGTCTGAGGACGCTGAGAAAACCTCTCCCACAGCTTTTCACCATATGCTCGCCCGGCTAAGCCACGATAACCGCCTGACCCGGTTGTACACGCAAAATATTGACGGCATTGAAACATCAATGCCGCCTCTAGCGACCCAGGTTCCATTGAACGTCAAAGCACCATGGCCTCGCACCATCCAATTACACGGAAGTCTTGAGAAGATGGTGTGTCAGAAATGTCGGCACGTCAGCACCTTTGATCGGGCCATGTTCGACCGTCCCGATGCCCCCGAATGCCCAGAGTGTGTAATGAACAACCAATTCCGCATGGAAACAGGTCAACGCAGCCATGGGATTGGAAAGATGAGGCCGCGCCTTGTCCTATACAACGAACACAACCCGGATGAGGAGGCCATCACTTCTGTGATGAATGCTGATATACGCTCGCGTCCGGATGCTCTAATCGTGGTGGGGACCAGCTTGAAGATCCCCGGAGTGCGTCGTCTCGTCAAAAGCCTATGTTCGGTGATTCGGAGTCGCCGTAACGGGGTCACCATGTGGATCAACAACGAACCACCTTCCGGGAAGGAATTCGAAGACTCCTTCGATCTGGTGGTCAAGGGCGACTGCGAGGAGGTGGCACGCCTGGCCCATCTGAAACGGTGGGATGACGACTCAGAGCCAATATTCGACGAATGCAATTCCTCTGACGTCGAGAGAGTCAAGAGCGAACAAGGGCCGATCTCTATTGTTATTCGTACCCCCAAGAAGGCGAAGGTCCAGACCCAGACCGGAATGCTCACACCATCGTCCAGTTACGATGGGGACGCTGAGAATCTTTCCAACACAACGCTCTCGAATCCCGCCAGCAGAGGCCGGAAACTCACGGAGATCCTTAAGGCCAGCAAGAAAGAAGCACCCAAAACCGCCCCTAAGAATGCAGGCGTCAAGAAGCCTGCTCCTCGGAAACGAACCAAGAAGGAGCCAGCTAAGAACGCCAAAATCACTACCTTCAGCAAAGTTACCAAAGCCCCGAAGGTTATGCCTGAGGACAAATCGGTCAAGCTGGAAATGGAGGAGCACAAAGCAATGTCTCCCCTGCCCCCAGGGGCGGTGCGCAACAATGCACCGATGTTCCCTGGTCTAGCCTCAAAGAGGGACTCAACGCCATGCAGTAATCAATGGCAGGCCCCTGAAACAATCTCACCCAAATCCATTCCAAATGGAATGACGGACTTGCTGAACCAGCCGGCCTCATAGACATTTTTCCGCATTACTCGATCTAATTGTTTGAGATACCACCGATAGACTACGGCGTTGGCGTTTGATCCTTCCCGCTTTATCTGTCTGATGGGTCAGCCACCGCCTCTAATGCTTGCACGCGGGATATGGGAGTTCAGGTCGGCGTTCAAGAAGGCGTTCGTCGTTGTACGATCGCAACGATATGTTGTTTTTTTCGGAGCATACTTTTGAGATGGCGCAGTGTTAGAGAGAATATTATGTATTATGTACATCACCATCAAGCCTATTTTTCAACGTTCCGAGCATCATCCAGAGCGCACGTAGGTTCAGTTAGTTAGCTACCCCAGACCCAAATCCCCCCGTAATTGACTCCCAGGCCCCTCGTCATCACTCTCAGTATCATCACCAGCCGCATCAGGATCCACCATGCGCCGTCCTCGAGCACTACGGTCTATATCCTCAACTCGATCAATATCTTCGTCTCCGCCTCCCTCTTCGTCCTCGTCATCCTCTTCCTCTTCTTCCTCCGTAGCATCCTCATCATGTTCCTCCTCCACTTCCACTTCATCTGCAATATCCTCTCCCTCGTCCTCGCCATCCTGATCCTGATCTTGATCATCCTCTTCGGCTTCATCCCCGCCAGCACCATCCCTCTTCACCCTCTTCACCCCCCTCACAACAACCTCCTTCTTCTCTCCCCCCTCGTCACCCTTCGCGGCTGCCGCCCCATCCCCCCCACCGTGAGCTTCACCATTTCCCTCGGCACTCTTCCTTGGCTTCCTCTTTGCGGCCTTCAAATCCGTGAACTTATCCAACTCCTTCTCTAGCCTCGGTCGGAACCCTTCAAATTCCAACTCTGATAATGCATTCAGCACGTCCGCGGGCGTGACCGTTCGTTTTAGGGTTTCTTCGTTGGCGCTGTTCAAGGAATACATGTTAGTCGACATATTCTGGTGTACAGGCTGAATGGAGACAGACAAAGTAGCGTAACATAATATAGCATAATAAGAACTAAGGTAGGGGGAGGAGGGGAGAAAATGGAAAGAAGACGGCCGGGAGAAAAAAAAGGGGGGGGTTGGGGGAGAGAGAGAGAGACGCACTGGGAAGACAAATAAGATACAAACACCGTCGCGGCCTTCTGGATCGCTAGCACTGCATCCTTCTGTACGGATGTATTCGGCGGGAGGACGGATTTTGCTAGCCGTAGGGTTATGGAGCGGGGGAGGAGGTAGTCCTAGATAGATAGATTCAGTCATTAGTGTTTGATCTCTTCCTCTTCTTCTTGTTCTTATGATGTGGGGAATGGGATCTAGTTGATCGCATGTGTTTGTTTTTTTTTTTTTTGTTGTTGTTGTCTTTTATTTTCTGGAGGATGGCGGACACGAACCTCAATCGAGACGCCCTCAGCGCGCGCTTTGAGTTGCTGCTCTGTCGCTTGCACGGTATTCTGGGTTTGTTCTGACTGGGACTGGGAGTGGGATTTTGGAGGAGCGTCTGCTTCTCCGAGCGGTGATGAGGGCATTTTTTTTTCTCTTCTCTTTTTCCTGTTTCAGTATATATATATGGACCAGCCGGGATTCGTTTATGCAGCGGTGCTGGGGTGGATTTTTGGAGGTTGCCCGGGTTTGGTTATACAGCGATGACGAGCGGCGGGGTGGTCTTTTTCTTTGTTTCGGAGCTCTCAAGTTCGTTTGTTCGCGCGCTAGTGGAACTTAAAGTCTGTTTTTGGTACTGGCCATCAATTCGGTAAGTGAGGTAGGAGTTGGGTTAGTATGTGATGTGGTTGATAGTGAAGAAAGAGAGGATTCAATCCAACTCAAGTCAAGGCGGTGATTTCATTTGACGCGACGCGATTGAGTTGGAGAAATAATGAGCCCGAGAAGCGCGTACCCACCTAGCTTCTTACAATATTTTGTTGCTTTCAGCATGGAGTATGGAAGCTGTAGGATAATTGCACACATTCAATAATACAGTTTAAAATAACTAATCTATGGCCGGGTTGGTACATAAAGTACGTAGATACCTTATTCCCTACACTTAGTCACTTCAGGGCGCCCCATATACCTGACATCATTGCAAGCCCAAGTTAACAGCCATGTAACATGGATATCTTGCAATTGGGCACTTTTGTCCAAGCCAGATACCAAGGTATATCAACCTTGAATGTGTTTATTGTAGCGGCCCACACCACTCCGCAGACGCAGGCCGATATACAAAAAAAAACAAAGAAAAAAAAATGCGCCAGAAGAGATTCGAACTCTTGATCTTCGCATGTCAAAAGATTACGAGTGCGACGCCTTACCCCTTGGCCACTAGCGCGCAACATAACATTTTTGTTTGGCATTTTGACACTGTGAGGTTGCAGCTTGAGGAGGTGCTATTATAATTTCGGTGCTAACTCCAGGTATACGGGAAGCACTAGCCCAATCAAGTTAGTCAGAATTCTCTCCAGTATTACGCCAGCGGCCATGGTCTCTCACTCCCCTGAGACTCCTGGTAGAAATGATGGGGTTTGCGAGCTATAGAACGTAGGCTGGTAGGCTGAACTTATTAGTTGAATATTATTTGGTGTCAGTGTCGGGATTTTAGACCTAACACGGTTTTATGGTGACGGCGTGTGGAATATTGGGATGGTAGGTGCAAAGCAAGCGTATTGCGTAGTTATATATTTCCCCAATAGCCGTCTATCGACTGGCCTTGTAGTTAATAATAGCACCAGGAAGGATACGCAAAGTTATCAAACTCGTCTGAATTGACTGAACTCGACTACACTAATCTATTTTGGCTTTACCCTAAACGCCGTCTGGTATCCCATGACCATGACTATAAAACGAACAATAGAAAAAAAAAGACATTAGACAGCAGAAGAGAAGAAGAGTCACTCTACTCCATAGGCTCATCACCGCCCCCATTGCCATCTCCCCATAAGCCCTCAATTTTGAATTCTGCCGCCCACTCGGAGACGACTTGCCTCGTGTCAACACCAGGCGCAGCGGCCGTGGCATCCTTATCGGCACCCGCGCCACTTGTCGTGTCCACGACCTGCAGGACAGGAGGTGTAGCCCAGCCCTGGATACGTCCATCACGCCAGTCGTTGACGACTGTCATAGCGGCGGCGTCGAGATTCGGCACGCCGCCCTTACCGAGCCGGCCGCGTTTGCGGGCAACTTGGACGAGGAAGTCGTTTGTTTGGTCTCTGGTTGAGCTGGCGGGGAACAGCGTGGGGATGTTATATACCTGGAGAAGTTTGGAAAGGAGACTTTCCGAGGAGGAAAGACGCTTGAGGAGGAGCGTGACAGCGGGGATCGGGTCTTCGATTTGTTTTGGGGGAATAGCGTTGAGGAGAATAAGACGCGCCTGCTCGTCTTGCTTCTTCTTGCCCTTCTTGTCTCCACTAGAATTGGGGAAGACGATACCCGGGGAGTCGATGAGCTTCAGCTTGCTGTCGAGCTTGACATCGCGGAGGTTCGTGGTGACGCCGGCTTCGGCGCCCGTGGGGCAAGCGTTGCTAGAGCCCTTGCTCATACGGGCCGTGAGGGCGTTGATGACCGAGGACTTGCCGACGTTGGGGTACCCGATGACACCGACAGAGATGGCGCGCTTGAGGCCCTTGCTCTGGGAGTAGGACTTGAGGGAGCGGAAGAGCGTCTCCGACGTGCCCTTGATTGAAAGCTGCTTGTGGTCGAAGCTGTGTGCGTTGCCGGCGCCGTTCGAAGCTTTCAGCGGCAGTGTAGGGAAATAACGTCGCAGATGGATCAGCCAGTTCTTCAGCACAGGCGGAGGAACAAGGTCGATCTTGTTGAGGATGAAAATGAGTCGCTTCTGCCCACCATCCGCGGCCATGATCTCCCGCTCTATCTCCTTCGACCGTGTACCCTCGGGATCACGCGCATCCAACACATAAAGAATAACATCGGCCGCATCAACAACCTTCTTGAACACCTTGTCAAACGCCCTTCTTGAGTTCTCCTTCCCTGCTACAACAAGCGTAGGAACTCCATCCTGATCCGCTTCCTCTTCATCATCACTCATCCCATCCATTTCATCGTCCTCATCCATCTGATCCTCATCCTCATCACTATCATTATCACCACCCTCATACTCCACAGCCCTAGCCCTCGCCGATGCAAGCAGTGCAGCCATCGGATTCGAGTCATCACCCATATCCTCATCCATCTCGGCATCCAACAGCTCATCACCATCGAGATCAGCCATTTGGTTCTCCGCTGTCTCCGTCTCTTTAGCACCACCCTTCTTTAGAGCACCACGCCTCGTACGGGCCTCCTCGCGAATCCGTTCCTGCTCTTCCGCCTTCAATCGCCTGCGCTCCTCTATCTCCTGGAGCATCTTCTCCTTGTGCGGAAAGAGGTTAGGAATACCGGGGTCCTTCTTGATCTTGGAGCGCCATTCGGGGTTCTAAAATCGTCAGCAACTCGACCCCAAAAAGCCAAAGAAAGGCCAAAAAGCATGAGATAGAGAAAGAAGGCAAAAAAAGGAAACTAAAATACCTTCTTCGCAAGCTTTCTCTGTTTGCGCTGTTTCGCCGCGGAGGCTTTCTCAATCTTGTGTCGGAGCCGAACGGGCGTCCGCTTTGAGTTTTTGCCTTGGATCGGATGAGCTGAGTCCGTAATGACAATCACATTTTCAGAGTTCGACATACCTAGTTTGACCATATTGACTGGGTCTTGGGATGTGTTGTTTTGATCACTGAATTTCCACCGCCAAAAAACGGTCTGGAAATTGTACAATTTTTTGAAGATTTCCCGCGCTAAGATAACCGGGATAATTGTTTTGCCGATCTCCGAGGCTCCAGTCATCCTCCGTAGAATGAGGGGAGTCATGAATGGTATAAGCCTCCTTCAATCAATAATATTCATTTTTTTTTTTTTTAATTTAAAATAGGTAGGGTTTCTTTTCTCTAGAGATACGCTCCGATTAGACCTGTGATCTGATAATCTGTTGCTTCAGAAGGTTGTTCTGCTACTGCGACAACATGACCATCTCCGGCTCATTCTCTGCCCCTCCGCAATTACTCACTTTTGATGGTCTGCTTTCTGACTTCGATGGCACCATTGTCGACTCGACGGATGGTAAGTGACTGTCTACATAATCTCTATGCATGACAGCGATGCTCGTCGAGCCACCCTGATATCTATACTCTGTACAATACTGAACCGGCTCCCTCGCAGCTATCATAAAGCACTGGCACAAGTTAGTCGCTCATATCCCGAAGAGAAGAGAGAGGGAGAGAGGAAACGAAGCCATTGAGATTGGATTCGTAGCTAACAACATAACCTCCCAGAATCGGCGCTGAACTCGGAGTCGACCCCGAGACAATCCTGGCTACCTCCCATGGTCGTCGGAGTATCGACACTCTACAATTGTACGACCCCAAGAAAGCCAATTGGGAGTGTTAGTAGACTCCACCTGCATTTATCAAGCGGATTCTGTTTGCTGATTTTGCTTGATGAATTAGATGTCAGTTATATCGAAGGACTTATTCCTAAAGAGTACGGCTCCGATGCCGTTGAAATCCCCGGCGCGCGGTCTATCCTCGCTGCCCTGGAAGAGAGCGGCGCAACCTGGGGCGTTGTGACATCGGGCACACGCGCATTAATTGACGGGTGGCTGGGTGTCCTCAACCTCACACATCCCAAGGTCCTCGTTGTTGCGGAGGATGTGGAGCTGGGGAAGCCCGACCCGCGGTGCTATCTGCTCGGCCGGAAGAAATTGGGCCTGGAGCATTCTTCCTCGCTGGTGGTGCTGGAGGATGCGCCATCGGGCATCAAGGCCGGCAAAGCTGCAGGGTTCACCGTTATTGCTTTGACTACGACTCACACCTTGGAGCAGCTTCAGGCGGCTGGCGCGGACTTGATTGTGGAGGATTTGAGGAGTATCAGTGTGAAGAGTGTTTCTGAGGGGAGGGTTCAATTGGAGATTCGGAATGCTTTCCAGTAAAGGTGTATTTTCAGGGAGAATCACCTTGAAGCTAGCCCCATAGGTTGCGACTCCCGCGACGGTTGTGTCGGTGAGATTCTTGCCCTGCCTGCTTTCTCTGCTAAGCCATACAATTCATGAGGTAGGCGATAGACTGATAGACATGTTATTTTATATAGAATCTGGAATTTAGTTTTCTTTCATGTTAGAGGCAAGTGAGGCTCTCCCAGCCGACTTTCCCCGCCGCTTTATTTCCGCGAAGAATGGGAGGCATGAACACAGTCTATGGATGGATTACTGAGTGTCCCGAATTTGCTTGTCTCAGATATCTCCTCAGTGGGATGGGATGGGAATGCTATGGGCAAACCGACATGAGCCCAACGGGGAGAAGATAGCTGAGCTGCGCAGTTTGCGAGTCAAAAACAACTGAGCTCCCATTCTCAACACTCCATAAACTCGTCCGCGTTAGCGGTGTAGGACCGCCATACTTGTTGAGAACAAAGTATATTTGTTGTCGAAGTGGACTTTTGTGCATTTGACTGTCTTGGAAGTATGGAATAAGTCAACAACCGGCAGTCGAGTCGGCACACCGATATTGGAAGTTGCGGGTCAGACCATCACCGCTTCCTGACCCTTTTTCGATATGTCCCATGGCCGGCTCCAGACCCCGAACTTAAAACGCCAATATATCAGAAGCATTCCTCAAAGGCTCGCAGCCGGAGCTCGACACTCACCGACAACCTGAACCTGACGTAAGAAAATCTGAGCTTCAAGGTTGGGAGGCTGGACTGGGTAGATCGGGGCAATACGGGACGGTCGAAAGAAAGCACTCGTGTCGCATAGATGTGGCTCCTGCAAACAACCTTAGTGAAGGGAGGTAAACAATGCAATACTCGTCTGTGTTCTGCAGTTGGAAACAGCCGATGAACCACAGAAAAAGCAGAATCGAGGGCACAGACTACGACTGTTGTGAACCATTCAGAAGCTGGCGGAAATGCAATCGTACAACCAGCTCTGCTTCGACCGTCATGTGTTCCACCACACGAGCATGCAGAATCCTGCTCCAAACCCCAGAACAACAGGGAGATGATATCCAGCTAAGGTCGATCAGCTCGTTGGCAGAAAACTGATCAGGTTCTGGAAAGCTGATGTATCGGATTCTTTGCCGACACCCCGGTCAGAGACGAGACTCGATCGCCAGATGGATCCCTCCTGCACAGTGCATTGTAATGAATCGTTTAGCGCGCCATCTGCAAGGGATGCTGCGACATGGGTATTCTCCAAGAGGAGCTGATTGTTCCCTTTCTTTTTCTTCTTTTCCAGACGGCTTCTATCCAGTTTCTATTTTAACTAGATTGTCGCCGCGAACCTCGATTCACAGTAAGGTTGGGCGAAGGAAATATTAATATCTAGACCCTTAGAGGATCCGGAAGCAAGGAAGTGAAGGGAAAGGTCGAACGAAGGAAATTCCGCGAGGCCGAGGCTCCTGCTTCAAATGGTAATTGCTACAGGACTCCAGCTTCTGCAGTTTGCACATAATGTCGACGCACAAATTGTTAATGCATATTTTCATGCATACTCTGTTGCAGCTGTACAAGTCCTGCGGACGAGACAAGAGCCCCCTCTCATGAGCTTAGGCTCCAAGCTGCAAAGACAGCAAAGTAACATGCATGACTACTCAGTGTCTTCGTAAGTTTTCAGAGCTTTGTTGTCCGTGCCCGACGTAAGATGGCAAAGAAATTGTCAGCAAAAATAGCCGCCGCCAGCGTCATGCACCGTCGTACAGCCCAGAGATGGATCCAGCCACCCAGCGGTCCTTGAGAGTTGAAACTCGCAAAAGAGAAGGACGAAAGTCGAGATAGGGTTTTCAGAGCCTTGCCCTTGAGTGGCCACCTCGTAGATCTCTCGGCCTCTCGATAGGTACTATTGTCACGAATGACAAATACCAAAGATCCTTGTTTGAAGCCATACCATCACTCTCTGAGCATTCTTGGGGCTATCATGACCCTGCAGAGCAACCCGTCGAGACCTCGACACTGAAACGGCGATCGAGGGTGACGGAAACCGCACCGCCACATACTCCTAATGAAGCGGTGGCGAAGCCACAGCATAGCTCCTTTTCGTGGACCACTTCGTGTGGCGTAGCTGCGACTGTGCTCAGTATGCTGCGCTGCTGATCTCGCTGGCTCCGAGCTAGGCAGTAAAATTACGGAGAGCCCTGGTACGTATTGGAGGTGACGAGGTGTACTCCGCACCAAGCCTACAGTCGCGATTGTAGGCATGATGATTTGATGATAAGCTCCTATCTCCATTCTGCACCATAGAACTGGTAGCATCACAGAACGATGGCCAACTTCAGAAGAGTTTCTGGCAGAGATTGGGGTCTTGGATTTACCGATAATAAAACTACACCATCTGATATGCGTCCCATAAAGATTCCAGGGAGTGATTGACAATGACCAGACCCAGAGGAATGGGAGGATCGGGATACTCTGTAAGTCCACTGTCAGAGTGGCTGATAGGATTTACAGCAGATCAAGCTGCTGCCAAGGCCTAACCTTATGCCAATAGGGACTTAGCGTAGAACATCTTCCTGACGGTCCCAGACTACTAGTACTTGCTGAATTAGGTGTACGGAGAAAGTTTTGGTCTCAAATGTTGGAGCGAAGCCCCTCCAGGGGAACTTCAGTGGTTACCTGCTCCGCACATAACTCTTCCAAGCTTCGCTGATTGCATCAATCGACGACCCTCGGGAAATATTGTCTGTCCAATATTCAACATTTGAGGTTCTCTTCGTTGATATTACTCTTGTCAGCGATAACGGGTCCGTCAGTGAGGGGCCCTCTTCGGCTAAATCAATCCGCGTCAACCGGGGCGAGCGTGTGCTTTGGTTGCGGGATCATCCCAGGGGTTAGCCAGTCGAAGCTCTAGTGAAGAGCTTGTATCCTGCTCTCTTGTATGCATGCCGGAACACATCTTCCACTGTGATGGATGGTGATCTAAATACTGATTGGCTTTGAGAGAGAAGAAAGTTTACTGTCGGGCACTGTATGTGAGTCCATTGGCTCAAGGCCCACGACTCCAAATCCATTGACAGAACCTGTTCACACTGGCTCAAGGTGATCACTGCGCAGAGAGACCGGAGACTGCATCGATGCGTGTGAACCATGATCTGTTTGGTTGATGTGCTCGAAAACGAGAGTCGCTTGTGTTTACCTGTGCAATGAAACGAGTACCGAATTACTCCGGACATGGTACATAGCGAGGGTACTTTCTAATCGTGGAGACTGGTGGCGGGGCAGTCCATGTCTGTGTGAGGTTATTGGCTGCTTCATAATTATCTCTGAGGTCAAACCTGGGCCATCATTCTGCATGTTAAGGGAACAAAAATAAAATCCGAAATTTCTGACCCGATGGTACGGCCCCAGCCACCGAGGTGACTGTCAAGTTCTACTGGTTGTTTGAGGTGAGCGTTGGATTGTCAATTAGTCCTGCCGCAGATTGAAGATCAAAAAGAGGAACTAGGGAAGCATGAATATAGAAATGCATGCATCAACCGCTCGAGTCTTTGCAAACCAAGACCCGCAGGGAAAGCATATGATAGTCCCGAACCAAAGGGCCCCTAACATCTTCCGGAGTCCAAGGGGGCCGCTTGCGTTGCATGAAGGTGGTCCTTGGGCAGCTGTTGCGCAACCTGTGGACTGGTGCGGGCGCTTCGGGCAGTGTCACCATTAGCGCCCAGCCTGAACAAGCCGACAGTTTACAGCCTGCTTCTTAGGTTAGGTCTTGAAATGGACGAATCACGAAGAGAATCTAGAGTTATTTCGTGACTTTAGGAATCGTTCACTCTGAGACTGTCCTGAAATACGGAGGCAGCAGCACCGGCTTGGCCCAGCGCTTGATTCAAAAAGGCGAAAAGAATCAAATCGACAGATCCTAGGTAGTGATCGACAGGATCTGTCGACTATTGAATTTAGTGTGGCTTGGCTTGTGCTGCCACGCTTTTGAAGGGCAGAAGGATCCTCCTTTTCGACTTTTTGTCATGGCCTAACCTAAGATTTCCTCCATGCCGTTCGATCATTGGTAGATCCAGGAAACCAGGGCCACCGTGTGAAAAGGATGACAGGCATGGCTGGCGATCCGTGCTTTGGGGGCCACCGGGGAACTGACTCTGGTGTAGTCCGGATTTCCGCGCGTCCAGAAGGGAAAAAAGTGCACTGAAGTCTGAGGCTGTCGAGGGCCAGAGCATGCCGCACTGCCGCCAGAAGAGAAATAGCCCTGGACCTTCTTAATCAAGTTAAGGGGCATTTAGCCTTGAGGAGGGTTGTGTCTCCGGACCGACGAGTCCGGAATCCGAATTCCCTGCTTGAGATGGTGAGGAGTGAGTACTACCGACTATTGGCTTCTGAAACTGAACAGCTTCAAAGAAAGGGATCGTAAGAAGGAAAACAAAGAACCCAACATTATGGAGCTTCCGTCGTGACTGTTCGCAGCAGACGCAGTGTAAGACCGAGGAGATTTTGTCCGAGCTTTCTTAAGTTCTTAACGACTGGGAGAATTGGGGCTTTGGGTCACCTGAAGCCGGTCTTGGCGGCGGCCCGCGGCGCTAACCGGATCCAGGATATGTAGTGCGGCCATCCCGTGACCACACCCAGTGGCACCGCCACCCACACTGGAGACAGACGGGACGAGTCCATCCAAGGCACTCGGACTCCCATTCCTAGAGTCCCAGTCCCAAGATCTTGGGACACCGCACTGCGACCCACTCCATGTCGAAGCTGTGTTTAGGACGAGGTTTGTTATCATCACATTCGCGCCTAGGCTTGACTAGCTCTCTGGAGCACATCGCAACCCGCAACTACGAGCCATAACTGGCCCCTGCGAGACAACGCTAATGCAGGAACTGGGGAAGCTCGATGGGACGCTTGGGAGCATCTCCAACTCGTCACAATTCCAGTTTTCTTGCCAATCACCCGCCTGAAACTCCGAGAAAAGGATCCGGCCGAAAATGTGGATGGTGGCAGTCTTCCAGAACAGCGGCGGAAAGCCCCTGGCTCTCCTTTATTGATCTCTCTCCTTCCCTTGCACTGACTATACTCCGTCGGTGTTTGACGTTGACAGGTCTCCAGTTCCTCCTGGCCCTGTTCTTGTCAAAAGTGAAGCTGACGGTCGGCATAAGGCAAGGAAGGGTTCAGATTCGAAAAGGAACCACACGAACCCTGCGGGTCAGCACCACCCAGGTGGACCCGATGATAACAAAAAAAAGCAACCTGTGCACATCCCAAACAAGAAAAAGAAACAATCAAACGAGCGAAACCTAAAGAAAAAGCAGAAAGTGTGGTTCCGTCACCGCCAATGCACTGGGGAGGGCTTACTGGGATAGGCCCAGGATGGCCGTCGGGGACTGCATTGGCCCCTGGACTGACGCTCAGACGAAGCAGCCAACTGGGCGGAATTGCCATTGTGTTCCTGATGGGATCTTTTTACGGGAACCCGGAGTAGCTTGATTAGAATACTTTAATTGCGCAGCCAGCCTGTAAGCAGTGTGCGTACTGTAAGACAGATACCGACGCTCCGATCCTCTCAGTTCCGGGCGACGATCACCCATGACACCCAATGGCACATTTTCTCCCGCTCTGCTCTGCTGAATCCTTCCTCCTCTCTCCATCTCCAGTCTCTCTCTCGCTCTCCGTCTTTCCTTTCTCTCCCCATCCACACTCCCTTTCCCTCTTTCGTTCTCCCTTTTTGTTTTATTTTTATTTTATCCTTTTTATTTTAAATCCATTCCTTAAGTTTTCTTTTTCGATTTTCTGCTCTGCAGTCCCGCATCCCACATCAGTCACTCCTTCCCTGCCCTTATTAGTTCCTGTCGTCGGACTTTATGCCTGTCCTCTTCACCTTCTCGACGTTTTAAATATCGGATCCCATCTGCTGCAAGTATACATATTAATAGACTTCAGCTCCAGTCACTCTCTACACCTCTGAATCACTGCCACTCTGCGCTCTTCAGCACCCTTCACCTCCCATCGACCGTCTCGCGATCCAGCCTTACACTATTTACATTGCCCCTCCGATTGTTGTCTTTCACCGACTGTGTTTTGTCCTTCCTTCGAGTCTCTCTTGACTCAACACCGCAGTCATGAATTTCATCCACCATCCATACCAGTTCGCTGGCCATCCCGGGGTGCCAATGGAGCAACACCTTGCCTACGACCCAGCAATGGTCCATCCTTCCATGATGCATCCAATGGACGGCTACCTCTACGCTCATCCCCCCTTCGATATGGTCGACTACTACCATCAGCCTATAATGGATTATGAAGAATATGCTGAAAACCTCTCGCGGCCGAGGTTGACCAAGGAGCAGGTTGAGACCTTGGAAGCCCAATTTCAGGCGCACCCAAAGCCCAGCAGCAACGTTAAGCGTCAATTGGCCGCTCAAACAAACCTCAGCCTTCCTCGAGTTGCTGTAAGTGATATTTAATCGAGATTACTAAAAACAACAACAACAACAACAACAGCAACAAAAGATTCAGTATGCTGACTTCTCTCTCTAGAACTGGTTTCAAAACCGGCGAGCCAAAGCGAAGCAGCAGAAAAGACAAGAGGAATACGAGCACATGCAAAAGGCAAAGGCGGAAGCTGAGGAGGCTGCCAAAGTCAAATCGGAGCCTTCGGACTCCCCTGAGTCTGCTGAACCCAACGATGAAAAGAAGCCAGACGACAGCAAAGTTTCTACTCCCAAACAGTCAAAACCGTTGACATTTGGCAACCAAAAACAATCATCCGATGTTTCTACCGCGTCGAAGCATCAGCAAACACGTAGTCAGTCTGCGCGTGCAGCCAGTCTTGCCTCCCTGCAAAGAGCCTTGGACGCCGCTGCCGCTGCCCAGTTTGCCCAGGATGGCCAGAGTTTGACAAGCATGGACGGATCAGTGTCCCCGACCACATCGCTCCCGACTGACACTGATTCCACGCTCTGGAGCTCTGTAACATCGGCCGGTGAACTGTCCGTTCCCGGATTAGACAACTCGCAATCACTTTCTGACTATCATTCACCTAGCGACGCGGGCGCTCCCTATAACTCAATGCAGTACGCTCTGCAGGCGGATGTGGCTATTACACGGCGAGGCTCGTCAGATGTGCTCGCTGACTCATTCGAGGGAATTGGCATCACTACCTCGCCTAGCCTCTCGCAGCTCGGTAACCGGACAGACAGAGCCCCCGCCTGGAAGGACGCCGGCAAGGAGCTTGACCTTGCTGCCCGCAGAAAGCGACCAAGGCCTGCTGCGATTGGGACATCCAGATCGTCTTCAATGCTCTCTGGACCCCCGGCCATGTCGCCAACAACACGAGGGCCGGGCTACGGCACTGTGAAACAATCCAAATCTGCACAGGGCCTTAACTCGCGCTATGCAGGTGTACGAAAGGTCTCTGCGCAGCGTTCACCCTTGAACCTGTCGACCTTTTCTGAGGCCGGCGTGCTGAATTCTGCGAAGACTGAGCTGTCAACCATGTTGCAGCCGGTCACCACGGGCTCACTAGCTCCGCCCACACCCTTGACGCCGGAGGATCTCCACCATCTGCTTCCCAACACTCCTTCTACCGATGGCTACTGCCTATCTGCGCAGCCTACTAGCCACCTCTTCCCAACAACGCAACAGATGCAGATCAACATTGCATCGCCCCCAGCCACACCATTGGGCATGGAAATGATTTCCCCATACCAGTATCAGGGTATCGCACCGACCATGTCAGCCCCGGCCCATTTCACCTCATTCGCAGATTATGGCTGCGAGACTGGTCTGACGGGAAGGAACTGGGAAGCTACCTCGATGCCGTCCCCGGAAGCCTCCTTCCACAGCCATTGCCATATGGACCTTTCGTCCATGTCGTACGAGCAGGCCCTCGAGCAAAGCCACTCTGAGAGCGGAGCTTCGGGGTCTCCGTTCTGCGAGACGGACATGCAAACGTTGGGAGACGCTAAGGCTACCGAATTCCATCTCTACGAGTTCCCGGACCAAGAAGAGGCTCACCGGTTCGTGGCTCAGCAGCTTCCGTCTCAGAAGCCCAAGGCGTACACCTTCGCCGACAACCGAACCCCAACCAATTTCGGCTGATGAATGATATTTACTGAAATATATTCTACTGTACTCTTAAAAGGCTTTTCCATACATACTGCTGGGGGGGTTTTACTTCTTTTTCTTCGATTTCCGATCATTCTGTGGGCTTACTGGTGTTGAGGTTTGGTTCGTTAGGCTTATTTTTGCATGTTTGGAAGCGCTGGGTTGGACATAGGATAGGAGATTTTACGTATATTAACCTTATTATATTAATACATAATCTAGACGAGTTATTTAACTTGATCGATTCCGGAGGTTTCACCACTTTAACTAGCAGCATCAACGTTGTGGAGTTCCTGTAATATCAACCCGGGTCTTAGCCGGCCACGTGCTGAACCGCTCCCACCTGTATGGCTTCAAACATCCAACCCGGCTTTCGAAGGCGAACTCCAAATTAGCAAATGAATGGAATATATAAAGTAGCTCGTGTGAGCCCACCACCCTTTCTCTTGCCAGTTACCACTGAAGCAAGCCTGAAAAAAGTCAGGATTAACAAAAATGAAGCTCTCCACCCTCACAGCAACGCTCGGCCTCAGCGCTGCCGTCTCAGCTTCATCAAAATCCATCAACTACACCACTGTCCCAGGGTACTTCATCCAAGATGACCTCTCCACGGACCCCTCCACATTCGACTACGTATGTCCCTCCCCCTTCCTCCTCCTTACTTTACCTTACCTTACCACACAACAAACCTAGACTTAGACACCTCCTGATAACTAACTAAACCCAAACAGACATCTCACAACTTCGGCCTCCTCGACCGCACTTACGACGCAGACAAAGCCACAAACCACCACCACAACTCGGACTCCAGGAATCTAACCCAGTGGCAGCGCTTCCACCGCCAACTGGAGTATCTGAATGAGCACGCTCCCAAGCATGTCAGCTACAAGCTGTTTTTCCTAGGCCGCCACGGCGAGGGGTGGCATAATGCCGCGGAGGATTATTTTGGGACGCCGGCTTGGAATGTATGTTCCTTTCTTTCTTCCTTCTTTCCCCTTCTTTTCCCCTTCTTTCCCCCCCCCTTTACAAACAAACAACATAGTATCATTGATTAGCACTAAACCATACAACAGTGCTACTACTCCCTTCTCCCAGGCAACACAACAACAACCTGGTTCGACGCAGACCTAACACCAAACGGAATCTCCCAAGCAAACATCGCACACTCATACTGGCTCACCCAGTACAGAGAGCAGAAGATCCATTTCCCCTCAGCATACTACTCCAGCCCCATGACGCGCGCGCTCAAGACAGCGAACCTAACCTTCTCGGGGCTCCCAATTCCGCTTGAGCAAGCCCACCACGGCCACGGCCAAGGCCAAGGCCAAGTCGAAGTTGAAGTCGCCGCGGCGTTTGTGCCGGAGGTGAAAGAGGGGTTCCGGGAGGGGATCAGCTTGCATACGTGTGATGCTCGACGGTCGAGGAGTTATATTGCGGGGTTGTTTCCGACGTGGAAGTTTGAGGAGGGGTTCACGGAGGAGGATGAGTTGTGGACTGGGGTTAGGGCGGAGACGCGCGATGCGCAGGATTTGAGGTCCCGGGGCGCGTTGGATGATGTTTTTATTGCTAGATCGTCGGTTAAGGCTGGGAATGGGAGTGGGAATGGGAGGAGGCCAGACGGTGTTTGTGCCCCGCCTAGCCACGAAGGAGACAGGGATTTGGTTATTTCGGTCACTGCGCACTCGGGCGAGATTGCGTCGATTCTGAGGGTTATTGGGCACCGCCAGTTCAGTCTGAGAACGGGCGCCGTGATCCCTGTGTTGATTCGTGCTGAGGAGGTGCGGGAGCCGGAGCCGACGGTGACGGCGTCGTGGACGGTGAGTGCTCATTGTACGGCGGCGCCGGTGACTTCGACTGCGTCTGGGTGTGTTTGTGCGAGCTCAGCAGCGCCGGTGACGACGGGGTTCCCGATTTTCGCTACGGAGACTCCTTATTAGGGTGGGTGACTGATTGACTGGTTCTGGATGAGAGATGGGATGGATGAATGAATATGCTGGAGTTGTTCTATGGCCTTGAATAAAGGTAATAATACTATATAATCTGCTAAGAATAAGGCAGACTTACGTCAATTTGTGTGCATCAAGTATAGACATCAATCATGACCGTAAAAAGCGCAAGTACATATGAAGGGTGGAGGGAGAACTGATGCATGGAAGGAAGACAGACTCAAGCACTGTAGAGGACGCCGACCCGATAATAAAACAACACTACCAATAGTATTATCTGACCTGGTCCTCTATCGTAAATAATGCACAATCCATAAAATTCCAATCAAACTGCCTAGCCCCCGAAACCAAAAGCATAGTTAGAAAAAGAAACAAAACTTCATCGGGTATAACAACGGGGTATTGAATGAAATGCGCAAATTAGAAAAACTCATCCCCTTGTCAGACTTGCCAAGGTGAATGAAGCAATGTATAGCAGCGAAGTAATACCAATATAGGCAGAAGTAAAGTACCGAACGAGATCTTAAGCCCTCAGTAAATTCACATTCGACTCCGGGACACCAAAGACGGAACGTTGAGGTTCATTTAGTAAGTAGACCAGCCAGGTTGTGGATGTCCAGGCTGCATTGGTGGGCCGGGCCACCCTGGCATATTTGGGTTAATCCCCATGCCCATTCCAGGCTGCTGAGGGGCTCCCGGCATGAAGGGCTGACCAGCTGGGCCGTGCTGTGATGGATACATGCCTCGTGCAGCCATCGCAGGGTACGGGCCGGTGCCGCCAGGGAAGCCCATAGACGCCATAGATTGCTGCTGAGGTGCCTGGGGGTGGTGCATGCCAAACGACTGTGGCATCTGGGTCATTGATGGGCGGACTTGGTTACGCGGAGACTGTGATGGGTGTTGCTGCGACAGATTGTGGGTAAGAGGAGAAGGAGATTGTTGGTGTTGGGGCTGTTGTGGCTGGGACCCTGGCTGTTGTTGCTGCTGTAGTTGAGACGCATATTGGGGGATTCCCTGTGGATTGGAAGATAAAGGCGAAGCCTGGGGCTGTGGTGGTGGCTGACCCCACATCTGCTGTTGTTGCTGCGAAGGATAACCGTAGGGTGCAGCCTGTGGCGCTAGAGCCGGGTTCGTGGGCTGATGTATATGCTCCGGCCGAACGGGCGGCATAGCGCGAATGGGAGACTGCGCCACTGGGGGCTGTGGATGCATCGTTGGCGGCTGGAACCCGGCTTGGCTGGGCATCATCGGTGCTTGCGGCATCACATTCGGCTGTGCTGGAGTCGAGCTCAAAACACCAGCTGTCGATAGCCGCGGAGACTGCAAAGGCTGAGCCACAGAAGCAGTGGGTTCGATTTGGCCAGGCTGCGATTGCGCCGCCGAGACAGGCGCTTCACGTTGCTTGGCATAGAACTCATCGAGCCCCTTTTGACGGAAGCTGCGTTGGGATGTTAAGATTTTGTTAAAGTCTGTCGTGTGCGTTGCCTGGTTCAAGATCTCGGCGGCCGAGCTGGGCTGTGACCGATCCTGGTACGGCTGACCAGTCAGCTCTTGCCGAGGCCGAGGCATACTGTTGTATTCCCGCAAACGAGGGTCGTCTGTAGTGGTGGTCATATGAATCATCGGGAGAGGCTGGGTTAGGGAACTGCCTGATCCTAGCGACAAGTTACTGGGCACGGTTTCTAGCGCATTACTGTAGATCACATCGCCATGAGCTAGAGTCGGGAGCAAGTTGGCCGCATTCGCTGCTTCAGCCGCAGCCTCACGCGCCTTTGCGCCACCCGGGCGTTTTTCACCTGCGAGATCATCCTCAGTGAAACCCTGCTTGCGAGCCTTGCTCTCCCAGTAATCGTCGCGCACCCGGCGCCCGTTCACAATAACCCGGCTGCCGAACTGACGAAACATGGACCGCGCCGAGACGATGGCGATCTGACGCGAGCGGTAAGAATATGGAAGAATATCCTGCTGGATCAGATCATCTTTCTCGATCTGGGTGGCGATGATTTTGTGCAACGACCGATTCTTGTTGAAGAGTAGATACGAGTCCCTATATGATAGAACTCGCGCACACTCCGTTGCTAGCATGAACAGCTTCTTCCCTCGTAGTGGTACAGTAAACGTCCGACACCTGTACTCGCGATCACCCTGTAGATAGCCGTTCTCATCCACCTTCTTCTCGCCGGCATCGTCAAACTCTTTGGCGATATATTCATCGCGTTCCTCGTTCAGCTGATCGGTAGTATGATCCCTCACAGTTGGGAGGGCTTTGACTAAGGGGGCTTTGGTGGGTGTCGTTTTCTCAGGAGGGGAGCCCAGAGGAGGTGAAGTGTTTGTGGGAGATTGCTGCAACTGTTGGGTCTGCATTTGGGGAGTTTGTAATTGAGGGTTCGCCGATGTGGTTTGATCACCGACCGTAGACGAGCGTGGAGTCTTTGGAGGTCGGCCTCGTTTCCGACGGCTATGCTCATCTACTCCTGCTACCGCGCATGTTAGCATCCTGGTCGCACGAGTATAATGCAGACAGGCGCAAAAAAAAAGATGAAAAAAAAAAAAAAAAAAAGCAACGAGTCAACAATAACGATTAACGGAACGAGGCGGCTCGAGGTAACTCCGGCAGCTTTGAATTACTTCTAAAGCGCAAGAGTACCTAGCGCACGTACCGTCATCTTGATCCCCATCGCGAGAAAGTCCGCGTTGTTCTGGTGTGCGACCGCGCTTGACACCGCGAGGGATTGCGCTGGGATCTGTTGTTCCATATGGCGGTGTTGGAAGAACAGATACTAGAAGGGGGTCGGTCAGTTTGGATGTCCGCGACGGACAGACAGTAGGAAATATATAAATGTAGACCCCCATTCTTGACGCGACAGTCGCGCCAACATATAAACACGAGATAGACTAAAGCAAAAGAGAAAAAGACAAGAGAGGGGAAAAAACGAAAAGAAAAAAAAAAAAACGAAAAGAAGATAAAGTATGCGACGACGTACCGTTTGGATTATTCAGAGCAGCAGGATTGATGGTGCCCGAGCCATCAACGAGGTCCCCTCCGATCCCATTCATCGGAGCGGAAACGGAATGGGGGGTGCCATACATGGCGGGCCAAGGAGGGACGGGAGGACGGTGAAAGAGCGGTCGCGAGGCCGCGGGCGGGACAGAAAGACGCGCGAGGAGCCAAAATGCCGGGATGGAGGTGATGGGCTACTGTAGCGAGGCGAAAGAACCGACGACGATGCAGGTGGCCCTCGGACAACTCAGAGCAGACGTGTCGCGGGTTCGCATGCGGTTGGACGGTAAGACTGGGAAGGTGGCAGGATGGCGGATCAGCGGGGAAATAATGGAGCAAATCAGTGTCAGGGCTTCCCAGGTCGCGAGATACCGTAAAAGATTATTAGAGGAGGACGGGAGGCTCGACTCTTGTGGTGGACGGAATGCTGGATTAACTCTGGCTGGAGAGGGGAAAGATCACGTTGCGTGGTGACTAATCAAGCAGAAAGACTTGAGCAGGAAAGTGTGGCTGGTGAGTGTCAGGCCAGGCACCGCCACGCGATACAGCCAGCAAGGCTCCCGATTCAACAGGGCCTCGGGAGTCCGGGAGTGGGAACCAGGGGAGTTCTCCCAAGGTTCGCCTGCTGCAGAAATGCAGAGCCACCAAAAGTGAACAGGGAGAAGCAAATGATTCACAGCTTGCCGCTGACGGAACCGATCAGTGGGTACAGTCGACGGGGGTGGGTGTGACCAACAAGCAGTGTCTGTTTGTATTTTAGTTGGGGTCTGGGGTGGACGTCCAAGGCAGAAGAAAAGAATTATTGGGCGGAGGGGTCGAACAATCCCGATGAAGAGGAGGAGTGGGGACGAAGGTTAGAGATAGCGATGCGTCAGACAAAGAAGAGGCCACGACGCTGCGAGATTTGATGAAGAGGAAGGATTCGTCTGCAAAGGAGGAGGGGGACAGAATCCAACCTCAGCTGCGAGCTGCGGGGCTTGTGATTGGCTGTGAGGGCTGCAACTATGCATGCATTTGTCAGCCACTGCACAAACCGCCATGGATGATGGATAAGACAAGAGGAGCATGATAACATCCCACTTCCCAGGCAGACCGCGTACTTTTATGATACCAACTACGACCGCAGCCCAGATGACCGTCGGGTAGCACGGAGCCCCTTCAGCTATGCTTCCTGCTAGTAACTTCTGAGATAACAGGCGTCTCGAGGAAAACCGAAGAACCCTGCATGTCTGAGAAATAGCGGACTTCTTTGAGCGAATCGATGTGCAATCAGGCAGCGAGGGAGAAAATCAAATAACAAGGCAAATAAAAGAGGCAGAGCGAGCCGGCAATGCAAAGAAAGCCGGAAAAAAAAAAGAAATTATGCCAGGCTGACTGCCGAAGGCGCAAGAACCGCCTCGTCCTGATTCTTGGCGATAAAGTACTGGATAAGAATGATCGTGGAAGAAATGGCCAGCATGAGAATTAATGCAGCGGGTTCCTCGGCTGTGGCTTTTCTATCAAAGAGTCAGACACTGCAGTCGACTGTGCCGAAAAATCGAGATTTGAGAATGTTGGATTACCCCCAGTATAAGCGCTGGTGACCAGGCTGATGGCGAGTGATGATCTTGAATTCTTGATCACCTTAACGGTTGATGCATGCTTTTTCCGAAGTGGGACGGCATACTCCTAGCGGGGAATGATCAACGAGGGGTCGAACTGGATTGAAGAAGGGAAGAATCCATTTGTAAAGGCAACAAGCGCCTTCTCGAGTTCTCTGACCCCCAATTTGTCCAAGAGCCAAAGCACCCAATGGTGTTGTCTTGACTTGTAGGTCAGTGCTCTGTCGACATTCGCAGCTGAGGAATCTAAGTGGCCCTTCACAGTGGCGAATATCACCCTAATGCATGACAGATGCAAGGATCCATGGTCTTGATTCACGGCATGCTAGGCAGGCTTAGCCTTGATGGTGGATATTAAGGCACTTCCATCTAGCACGGACTCAGAAGGTTATCCCTGGCACTGTTCCAATCAATAGCTTTCAGTCTGATTTGATAGCACTCATGATCGAGCGGATGATCGCTATCTAGCTGTACAGCTCGATAAAGCTTCTTGCTGTTGAATCCATACCGAAGCCGAAGTATACGATTGATCTCTCTTTACTAACCACACTGTCACGAACAGGAAATGATCGCATTTGTCACTACTTGATGTACTAGAGATTGTACTTTGTGCCTTCATGCTGGGTAGTCAATCAGTCGCCACCTATCTACCGGCAATCTAGACGCATTTCTTGCCCTAAAAGAAGGTATCCATATATCGAGCTAGCACAACGGAGATTTCTGGTGATGGACTCAACCACCCTCATCCGATAAGTTTCAAGCTAAGGTATTCTGGCAGATGACCAAGATGGTCATCTGCTCCGACGGAAACCCGGGCCGATCACCGTGCTCCTCCCATCTCGCTCATCCGTTTGGCTCCCCAGTTCCAAGCTATGCAAGATGCGGCCTGGATGTGGCTAGAAGCGCCCCGGTAGCATCAGCAGAGCAACCTCAGAAGGATGGGGACACAAAACAACGGCCTGTCTCGCTTGGCTGCCCAAGTGAGTCACGGCGATCGGGACGCGCGCATTCTTTGTCCGACGTGAGCTGAGTATATCCATCTAGTGTGGTGGAGGAGAAGCCAATGGTGGTTGGAGTCTACAACATCTGCTTCACTGCTTTCTGCATCGGAACCCCACAATACTACCTAATGTTACTGTGTTAGTGTCTATACTACTCTGATCGTTTTCTCAGGGATCGTTAGAGTTCGCGTTTCTTGGTGTTGCCCTCTATTCATCCTGGGTCCTGACAGACCCTGGGCACGGAGCTGTAGTCGAACAGTCGAGTCTGATGGTTAATATTCTGAGACATACTCACTCGCACTAGATCTACGATAACCCAAGAAAATATTGTCAGATTATGTTAAGAATCTTCGACTCCACATCTACTCACACCGTCTTGACAGCTTCCACTACTACTGTATCATGTCCGCCGTTTGCAGCAATAGATAGTACCCATCAACCAATAGAGCTCTTTACATCTACATCCACATTCCTAACCTCAAACAACATCTTGACCACCTCCTCGTTCTCACATTCTGTGACTTTGAATAATGCTAACCTAATATCCAAACTCACGTAACTTTATCCAGTTTCAACTAAAATGTCCATTCTCGGCAGCCAGGAATACAGTCCCGGGAGACAAGGCTCCGTACGGTTGCTTAGAACACGAAGATTAGCTCTGAATAAGGGTGTCCAAGATTACAAGGCTTTGATTCTCAGTATACCTTCCCCTACCTTCCCAGTATCAATATCAAGCGACAACTATACAACCACTTCATCCCCATTTGCGTAGCCCAGACCAGTGGCGTCAAACCATAAGAGTCGCTTCAGTCTACATCATTCCCTCTGCTTACCTGCTTAGTCCCCCAAAAAAGTAAAGGCCTCACGACCAGTTCTAGTCCTGTCCGCCAGCAGCAGGGCAGCGGCAACGTAACGACGTCCAACCCAATCTCCATCCTTGGTTATAAGTTGATCTCAATACAACCTACTAAGCCGAGTCTCCGGCAATACCCTCGCTAGGCTCTCATACCGTTCCGGCTCTGTATGAGATAACGGCGCTAGGCCCTCTTTACTATCGGTTCACATCTATGTTTGACTGTGTAATAAAAACTAAAGGGTTTCGGGCTGTAAAGGTCCGTCTGCTTACTGTGACTCAAAGCAGTACGGAGCTTTGCGAATTTTGAGAGTCGCATTTGGTATAGACACCGGTTTATAGGATGGAGATGCGTAGAGGTTCGTGATAGAAAGCTGTCACGCCACACGAAGTTCCAGAACAACACTTGCTAATAAATAAATAAACAAGCAAGCAGGGAAGTTACCACTCATATAAGGGAGTCCGTCTACTGACAGCTGAATGGAAGGAATCCAACTCTCAAGGGACTATGTAGTCATACCTATATTTGTGATATAACCTAATTCGGTCGTTCCCCTCTTACTAATTCATAAACAAAAGGGTTATAGTTAACTTAGGTGATAGGTAGAACCAAGTGGACTTCATTCAGCTAGTTCATAAACGGAAGGGTCCGTCCCCTTGTGCCCAGCCCAGGCGATACTAAGACATCAGGTTATTTAAATTGTACCTTGTGACACTCGCAGCGTTAGTCGGGAAGCTATCTCCATCCACTCAGACACGACAGAGGTCGGTCCTCACCATCTCAGCAGACCTCTTCCGTTTCTTTCATGCAGTTACCCGAGACAGCCTAGTCACTCAAGTACTAGTGCTGGTAGATAGCAGTCATATGATTCGTACTTGGATTAGTGCGTTATACTACAAAGACGATACTGACTCATCGTCAGACTTATAGGTTTCCTGGGTGTAGTCTTGATACCGTTTACCCGAACGGGTACAGTGCCGTTATTGTATAATTAGAGGGAGTTGCGTAAGTTCTGACACGTGAAGATGGTGTTCGAAGTGCGAGGGCCTGCTTTGATGCAAGTTGGCCTAAGCTCCGTAAGATCTTACTAAGTCGTGTTATTGTGACGCGGCTTGATGAGAGTTAAGGCAGATCTGCCTGGTGGCGCTGTTTCATAATGGGTACCTGGAATGAGCTGGTAGGAGAATGTGCAAGTATGCCCTTAGCTTTCGAGGTAGAGAATGCAGTGTCGTACGAGAGGAACAGATACTACTATACTTCGAGACATGACAGACTAGTAAAGTATGAGGCCACATTCTATTAAGCACGATAAATAATTGCATCACCTTACAAGTGCAGCCTACTAACAATGAATCAAGATATCAGTGGATTTGAATGATAATGATAATGTCAGGCAACACCACCTAAGCCGACGTCGGGCTCCTTTCCGACAGACCTGGGACGGAATTGTGTCAGCCCCGGACCCCCGAACTCAAAGTAAGTAATGAGTAAGAGATGACAGCCGACAATACGGTTTACCCCGTGGCGGTTGGTAGGTGTTCCACGAATGAATAAACTCACATAAGACTCGGAACCGTTAATCAAGAAAGTATGGACCGATATCAGAGGCTGAAGTGGACTGACAGTTGAGATTATGACGGTAGCATGACACAGCATGACATAAGTAAGGACATCATAGAATCATAGACTTGCCGTTGACCCAGAGGCCAAAGGGCCAGTGGCCCAGTGCCCATATTTCTTTGCCAAGCAATTGCTAGTCCCAGGTGGACATTGTGCTTCCTTGTTTAGCAACAAGGCTAGCCACGATAGGAAAGAGTGACCCCGCAAAAATTATCCAATGATATTTTGGGAAAGCTTGACGTGTTCCTCGTGACTGATCGAGGGCCAAAAAAAAAAAAAAAAAAAAAAGAGACGAGATGGACGGTGGAAGTGGGATATCGGGAAGTTTGAGAGGTAAATCTGGAGAAGACGGACAGCGTGTTAATCTGACCACACTAGAAGGTGACAGAAGTCGAAATGGCGAGATGAAAAGACGCGTACCCGGAAGGGCCTTGGGAGTCAGACAACAAGCTGATCAGCTAGCAGATCGAATGTTCGATGGGTCTGCCCCACAGAACGAGGTCAGCTGGCCGTTCGATTTTGCGAGCTTGCACGGTCTCTACATATCTCTAGACTCTAGACTCCAATGCCCACCATGTCCACCCAACCTACAAGGTGTCAACAAAAAAAACAGAGAAGAAATCCGAACATCGACGAGGACAATGGTAATGTTCGACTAGAATTGGATTGATCGTAAAGACAGCTCAGAGCCATGAAACGGCGACCGCACTGAGCAGCGACCGGAATCCGGCTACGTGGTCGTCAGTCTAGACCCAGAGATCTCCGCTTGCAGACTCTGCTCAATCAGCCGGGTTTCTGTTTTGGGAGTGCCGCGTGCCCAGAAGTTCCAGAACCACAAGAGTCACCACAGCCAAACTCACGATGCTCCCACTCTTGCCTCCGAAATAAGAACTTAGTTCTCTGCCCCTTCTCTTTGATTCCCTTCCCTGTCTCTTGCTCTCCTCTCCCCATCACCATCCCTCACCATCCCTCACCATCCATCCTCCCATATACACCCTAAAACAACCTAAAACAACCTAATTCGCTTCCTATTGTCCTACGAATCTTAATCAGAGCGATTGGTCGTCCCAATCCTAATAATATCCTCCCGGCATAACAATGGCCGTCAATGACCTCCCCAAAAACCTTTCTTCCAAATCAAATACACCCGCCATGAACAGCCGCCTCCCCCCTCTCGCGGATAGATCTTCCCTCTCCTACAAACTCACCAACCTCTCAAAACAAAAACTCGCCCGCGAGGCTACCGCCCCTGATCCAGATATCCGTCGCTGCCTCAGTCACTTCCGGATGCACTGCCTGTCGGTAGAATGGGCTCAACAGGAGATGGCTACGAAGATCACCTCGTTCGAATTCGAGGATGATAGCGAGTCGGAAGAGGACAAGACGGAGGAACAAAACGAAACCGAATCTACTACTACTACGCCTATATCTATACCTACTCCCGCCGAACCTGAATTCGAAGTCACAGCAACACTATCGGTCCCTTCACAGACGAAGGACTCTGAACAGATCCAGGTGTACTTCGAGGTCGAGGTTGTTGGCCCTATGTCTGAGGATAAAGAGAAAGATGCCGGTATCGTCGATAAAGGCCGTTGGTGTCTAGAGAAAGCACAGAAGCCCTTTTGGCCATCACCGGCGCAATGCATGCCCGTCCGCATAGCCGGTTAACTTTGACTCATCCCACCTCTCACAACAACAATACCTGACCTCGACCTCTACGCAACCGAAAAAGTACCTCAAAATACTCTCTTACCATGCACCTTACCTATCTACCATGGAACTACCTAATTCACCTAATGAGTCGCCGTGTGACGAGTTTATGATCTTGACGAATCTTTTCTTCTTTATACTTCTTCAACATCACCCTTTTATCTTTGTGTTTATATCTTTCTGGCGCGCATGGTATATAAACGGACTGGCGTACGAGCAATCAAAAACTTTTGAGTGAGCCGGTTGTGCCTGGAGTTATTATCAGCTATTGGATTGGATTGGATTTGGCGTCGACCAAATCATCTGCTATAGCTACCTACTCTACCTTAGCTACCTTAACCCACTACCCACTACATGTATACAATGAATCAAAACTGAATAATCTTGAAAACCATCCTCCATAATCTACCTTGGCGTTCATCGCTTCTAAAACTTTTCTACAACACCCACCTGCCACTGTACCTTTTCTAAAGAACCCAAATTAACACAAAAGTACTTCAAAAAACCATATTGGTAGAAAGCTCTTGAAACTCTTAATACCCTCGAAGTCTACCATATAGATTTCCTTCTTTTTTTTTCCTTTTTTTTTCCCTTCCCGGTCAGGTGACTACGCGCCTTCTTCGGGCAACCAACATGGCAATCCTTGATAAACAGGAAAACGGTTAGAACTGGCAAGGCCCTATATCGATTAGTATGCCACTATGACTGCTTTTTGAACACTTGATTAAACACCTGCCCAAGTGCTTGATTGCATGCTTGATTACACGCTTTTTGAACGCCTGCTTAAACGCCTACTTTTAGACTGTTCAACAAGAGTGACGAGCGGAGCGGAGAGTTAACATCTTGTTTAGTCTGGAAATTTGGTTCTCATTTCACCTCTTGCTGAGGAAAAGGCTGGGGTTTACTGTGCTTTAATAGTGACCGTACGCGCTTTGGCCCCGAGGGGGGGGGGGTTGGGTTGTTCATGAACATCATCTGTCGTAGGTATAGATAGGTACATGGGTTGGATTGGAGAACAAATCCCTCAAATTGCTGTCATGGCTCAGAAGCATCGAGCCACGGCGATATAGCTATTATCATGTTGGCGATAGGGGTCATGTTGCAGTCTTGTGAACTCCGAGTCCCTTGATCGCTGGGCAAAACCGCCTGAATAAAACATCCAATTTATTACTCCAGACTTGGCGAAAAGCTGCCTGTCAAGATAGTCTCATTGAATTTGTCGTCCTTAAAAAGGCAGCCGAAAGCTGTCTAACCTTGTCTTTCAGCTTCTCAACCCAATTCCATGCTGAATGCGTAGCAAACCAGGACATTCATGATCCTGGTTAGAAAGTTGTATGGATGAGAGTTTGGTAAACTCCAAAGGAGAACAAACCCGGCATTTTTCGTGGTTTCGTTAGAGCAGAAGGCTAAGGTCCAAGATGCCATCGTGTTGACCCTTTTTTTTTTTTTTGGCTGAGTGGAAAGTTCATAACAGTCTTGTTCCTCGGTGAACCATATTGAGCATCGTACTGGCCGTATGTCTCTCGGAATCCGATGAAATGGGCGATGAGATAATTAACCTCAATGGCCACATCACCCGAAACACATCACATAACCCGATTGTGTAGCGAGGACGGGGACCACCATCATCTCCTGATCCACCAGCCTGATCAAAGCCCTTCACGGCATCGTCATACCTGATCGTCGAAGCCAGCATCGATAGAACCTGGTCTGCAAGGGTCTGGAACTCCTCAATGCACAGTTTCTGAGCCTCGAGAATATGTTCATACTGCTCAGGCTTGCAGCTAGGTGCTTGAGCTACAATGGAGAGAAAATCATATACCTGTGTTGACAACTGCAACCGGAAAGTGCTTTGACAGCCACGGAGGCCACTGTTCCGGATTGAATTCGGTGGATCTGACGTGACCGTCGGTGGGTCTATCGCACAGTCTCGGACAAACTTGTCGTGAGATAGGGGTGCTGTTTCATTTTCCACGTTGCCGACATGGTGGAGGATAGAAGGGTAGATGGCGAGCATTAAGGCCTGGTTACCGGTATCGATCAACTCTTGGATGACCACGCAAAGCCGGCTGCAGTGGTGAGCGAAGATGGCAGTGCGGAGTACACGGGATTCTTCTGTCGCAGAGTCCGAGGTTTTGTAAAACCTATGGATCCAGGATAGAAACTCCCAGGAATAGTCCTGATTCATCATGAGGGCTTGGTTTTGCTGGTACGGCTGTGTTAGGACGTGAAGGGGGAAGAGGAAGGGGAAGGGGAAGGGGAATATAGACTTACGACGGTGTTGAAGACAGTGAGAAAGAGAGATCGGTCCTCTCGCGTGATAAAGCCTGTCCCTTGCCGATGGTTAAGCAGCGCTATCATCCCGCGAGTGTGAATACACCATTCTGGCGACACGAGCACCGAGCGGAAATCGGTAGCGGAAAGAAGCTAGGTCAACGGATGATGTTAGGATCATATGGAGGAAGTTATAGTGCACAGGCGTGTGGATCACCTCATAGATGCATAGTAAAAAGACACTGACGAGCGTCTCATTGCTCTCACATCGCTGGGGATGCTGGAGGTCTGCGTTTATAGCGGCAATCGCACTTCCGTAGGCGCGGGCCTGTTGGAATTTAGCCTTGGGCGAATTCGTCATATTGGTGATATAGACCCGTCCAACAGCATCGCAGACTTTGGAGAGGGTGGAGCCTGTTTGAGCATTGGAAAGAATGAGTGGGATTGCGGTGAAGATGGTTTTGTGGTTACCGTTGACAGCATCAGATGAGAACTTGTTTATGACCAACGGCATGAAGTGGTCATTCCACGATTCTGCAAGCGGATATTGCGGCTACGTTGCGTATATTCTTAGGTCAGAGCCGCCACTGTCAGGAGAGGGATTGAGAACGGGGAGACTCAGGTACGTGAGATGCGGGCTTGGTGGATGGAACAACACTCCTCTCAGCGGTATCCTTGACATTCTTGCGCAAAACCAGAGAGCTCGACGGCTCATTCCTGGTCTTACGACGATCTTTGCGGCTGTTTGACGCAAAGGACGAGATGCTCTCCACCCTAAACCGTTGATCCAGCTCATCGCGATATCCAGGGCATGGAAGCCCTTTCCTTCGACACTGGCCACATCCCGGACGTCCGAGATCGCACTATAGAAGCCGTGAGTTCGGGGTTTGGAAGGGACTCTCAAATTGAGACTACTGGTACACGATTCCCTACCTTGACTCGACGTTGTCGACATTGATGACAGTCGCGACTGGGTCGACCGGTGTTGGGCATCTTTGCTGAGCGTTCCAGTCTGAATTTGGCCTTGGTATGGGCGGCGCTGGAGCAGTCTCTGGATGACAGAAGTAGTAATGCATGCGGACTTTGCGGAGAAGCCCAACCGTGCGCAGGCGTGGCCGGACATATTCCATTTGAACCCTGGGAATTGACTTGGTTGTTGTTCAAGGCATGGCGCTGATCTCGGCCGATTTCGGAAGTCCATTCGGTGCTAGCGAAGTCCAAGCCTCGTTATGGCCCCGAGCTGAGCTGTTGAGCTGCAGTTTTGTGGTCTGACAAGGCTGACAAGTGGCAGGGGAACTAATTTAGACCCAGAAGGTGAAACAGGACAAACCCCTAAATCTCATTGGCTCTGCTGGGCGCTGGCACATGGGCTAGCGGAGATGGAACAAACTTCCGCAAATGGGGGCTTAAAATGGTCCAATAGGATGGTGGATCCTCGGAATGATTTCATCTCCATCGGGTGCCGGCAGCCAATGAGACTGGATGTGCCAGAGGGGATGCTGAGCTTGTTGAAGCTTAAGCCGATAAGTCTCCACACTCGACCCCTGGGCACAAAGAATTCGCCAGAGCACAGCCCAACTCTCAGCCGCGCTCTGCCAAATCAACATTGCTGATCAATAGATTCCGCGTTAAGATTTTGTAGGGTCTCGTCTTCTCGTCCAGTCGTCCTTTGTGCGAAGCCTTTTGTCTGTGGTAAATCTCCTGCCTCTCTATCAATGCTATAAATGCTTGGTGGGCCCTAGTCCCCAGAATCCCTTGGACAACTTCAAGTTCGATATCTCCCCACCCCTGATCAGGATGCTGCCTCTGCTCAAGACTCCATTGGTAGGCTCCATATCCATAGCCCTGATGGGTTGAATGCTAATATCGTGGTCTCTGAAGTCCAAGAAGGGCTCTCGCCGCGGCGACCGAGTGGATGGTGCGGCCGAGTTGGACACCCACGACGAGACGCTCTTTGACAATCCCCAGTTTGAGCATTACGAAGCAACATCGAACATCCAACTGTTCTTCGACCTGTTCTTCGTCGCGAACCTGTCCTCTTTTACCGTGGCTCATGAGATCAATAGCAGAGATAGTATGGCATCAAGGTCCCTCCGGCATCGCGCTATGCGCTGACACTCTGCTCTACAGGCTTGGAGTCCTATGTTGGCTTCGTTTGCGTTCTATGGTTTACCTGGTGCCAGGTCACGCTGTACGATGTTCGATTCGCTACCGACAGCATCTTTGAACGGATTGCCCATGCCTGTCACTTTGGTGTCATGGTTGGGTTCATGGTGATCGGTCCTAATTTCCTAGTGAAGGATGGCTGGGGTCCTCTCCAACAGCTCTCCATCCTCCTCATGGCGAGCCGTTTGACCCTCTTTGTGCAGTATGGAACAACGCTCTTCTTTACTTGGCGGTATAAGAAGACACGGGCCCCCCTCGTCATAGTCATGATCTCTCTTGCTGTGGCTGTAGCGGTCTATCTTGGGGTGTCGTTCGCTTTTTACCACCGCGTGCGTTGGCACTCCTATGTGTCCTGGTATGTTGTTGCCGTGGCGGAGGTAGTGGTCAACGTTGTCGTCGCAGCCGCGTGGCCAGTAAGTCCTTCCTATCTGTTCCATAACAGGCGACCACCGCTAATCCCATCATCTAGGCCCTTTCGCTCTGGAAAACTCATCTTGTTGAGAGAATGACCTGCCTTACTCTCATTATTGTATGTTGCATGCATGATAAGGAAGCGCGCAGCTGGAGGTTGACTTTGAAATAGCTAGGAGAGGGCATCCTCGGTCTCACCAAGACGATCACCAAGATCCTGAAGTTGGATAAGGGATTAAACCCGGCTGACATTGGCATGCTGATCTCTGCAGTTCTCCTGATTGTGAGTACCTTTGTCCGAGCTCCCTTGGGAACACGCAAGCTCATCTGTGATTCTTCCAGTACTTCTTCTATCAACTCTACTTCGATAATATCCGCGCAGAGTCTTTGGGATCGCGCCGCCAGCACCTGCTCGCTATCCTGCACTTCCCCTTCCATCTGGCTCTCTGTCTTGTCATGGAAGGCATCAACCAGACCTTGCTGTGGGCCCATATCGTTGGCGATATCAGCTCGATATTTTACCCTCTACTTTATGCAATCGAGGACCCAACCGCAACAACAGCGCATCTGAAATCCTTGCTCAGCACTCTCTTTACGGATGTTTACACCCGCTTTCAGACAACTGATGTTGTTTATGCGCAGGTCGACGCCTCTTTTAACGAGACTATTGCTCTCCCCTCTGATACCGACCGCGGTGAATTCCTCCTAACTGCACTCGACGTCATCAGGTTATCCGCCCAGACAGTTATCGAGAACTTTGGATGGGAGACACCGACTGAGGCAGAGACCGAGACAGAGACAGCGGCTGAAGGCTTAGACACGTTCCAGGCTGAATTATCTGCAGTGTTACGGGTCTTCAACCTAACCTTCGGTAAATATCCCCCCATACCTCAACTACTCCAGTCCAAATTTTTTTTTTTTGTGTGCGCAGCTGGAACTAACTAATTTCCATTTCTAGGCTATTTCTCCATCTGCACAGGCCTAGTGCTCATTTTCATCAGCGTCTTCTCAATCCTCTCCTCCGACCACCACAAACCAAACTCCCGCATGCAATATCTTTGCACTGGTGTCAACATGCTCGTCGGCCTTGGTCTCGTTCTGCTTAGTATTATGACTGTCACTGGTGCTGCAGAGAACTTGGGTGAATCACCTTGGTGTCTTCCCGGACTGATGCTCGTCATACTTGGATGTATGTTACTTCCTACTCTACCTACCATAACGACGAATATACTAACATACCCTGCTATAGTGATTATTCTGAACCACCTCCCCCATGGTCATTACACACCCACAAACCAGGAGGAGAAGGTATAGATAGGTAGGAAAGACCTAACCTACCTCCCTACCTTGACCGAGCTGTGAGATATACTTCTACTCGCTCGTCTTGTCTTGTCTTGTCTTGTCTTGTCTTGTCTTGTTTTGTCTTGCCTTGGAAGGCGAAGGTTAGATGGAGATTCGAGTTACGAGAATTAAGCTTGCATACCCTAAGGTATAATGTCGCTATGTACATAACACATTTGCTCCTGCCCAAGATGCAAATCTATCAACCTAACCCAACAGGAACCTTCTTCGCTGGGCACGTCTTCCCGAACTTAGAACAGAAGTATAACACGCCCAGATGGTTGGCTAACCCTAACTGGCAGGACTTCCTTTTTACCGGATTGGTGCCGGTGCGGCGGTCATTCTCACCAGGGAATGCGCGATACCAGGCTTGGTGCGCATGAAGCAGTCTACAAAAGCATCCCCTCGACCTGTCTAGTCAGTGGCACCATGTAGACAAGTAGTTATTTAAGCTGCAGAGTTGATTACTAAGGGATACTTTGAAATCGTGACAATCGTGACAATCGTGAAATCGTGAAATCGCGAAAGAGCCAGAAGAGAGTGCGTTATGTGCCAGGGTCTAATAATGAAGAAGTCGCAAGGAGCGCGCTTTGCAAGATGTTTAGAGGGTTCAGGAGGTGGGAGAGCGAGAGAGGAAAGACCTGTCATTGCCTTTCCGAACGGCCGGTATCGTATCAGGGCTGGGATATATTAAGTTCTGCGTTGGGTCTATACGTATGTCTATGAACAACACTCTGATTGTCCATATTATACTTGGGTTCTTTTAAATATTAATATCCATCATGGAATAGAGTATTAAAAAAAACATCTAACAGAGTAAACTAACGCCCGTTAACATATACATTCCATGCCAACCTATACAGATAAAAATCACAATGCAAGTTATTCATCGTCATCATCGTCATCATCATCGTCATCCCAGCCCAGCGTCGAATAGATCGATTTCTCCGGCGTCACTGGCACAACTGGAGCTGGCTTACTAGTGCCCGAACTAGAAAGACTAAGTCGACGGCTAGCCACCACAGGTATCGGACCGGGTTTAGGCTTTGGGGGTGTCTCGAACACCATTGGAGATTGAGTTGAAGGGATGATTCTGCTGGGAAGAGTAAAGAGAGCGGGGGCGTCCAGGGTCATATCCTTGACCGGGGTCACAGGGTTCGTTTCTGTGGGCCGAGGGGCCGGTCGTCGAGGGACGCGGAAGAGGTTCCCACTCCCAGTCCCCGGGATGGGTGACTCCGCTACGTTGGGCTCTCGCTCTGCGGAGTCGTTGGGCAAGCTGAAAGGCTGCGGTGGACGCCGGGAGGGCGTCTCTTGTACCGTGGCATCGGCGGTAAAGGGCGCGGCTGAAAAGAAGCCAGGTCGGATCGTGGATCCAGGAATAACCTGTAGCTCAGGGTTAAACGGCGAGGAGGAAGTCGCAGATGTTGATGTCGCCTTCGACAACTTGGATCGAGCCAAGCTCCTAGGCAAAGGAGGAAGACCAACGACAGCGTCTCTCTTCCGAACTTTGCTGGGTGTGGCCATGACCTGAACACCCTCGCCAAGCGGATTCCGGACGGGGTTCTTGGGTTTTCTTGAGCTGGAACTTGTGGTCCGCCTGTCTGCATCCTGGGCGATATCCTTGGCGACTAGCTCGCGGTTTGGCTTCCGGAGCGCGTGAATAGCAGCGTCTAGCTCTTTCTTCTGGTCGGCTAGAATTTGCACGCGCTTCAGCTTTGTTTCGTGTTGCCGTGCTACAGCAAAGAGATCCACTTCTCGGTTCTCTGCTCTCTTCGCTTTCTGAATACCGCCTCGGACGCTGGCGCTGAGTGTCGGTAGCAAGGGGGTGGTTTCTCGCTTAGTCTCTATCTGCGATGGAGCGGTAACCGAGCGATTCAGTAGGGGATGCGGCCGGCTTTGAGAGGTGTTTTGTTCGTCCGTGAGCACCCGTTGTAGTGTACGGCGGGGCCTTTGAGACGGGTTGCGCTCAACAGCTCCTGATTCTTTGCGAGCTTTCTTGACTGGCTTGGGGAAAGCCGATATAGTGCTAGTAGACACCCCCAGTTTCCGGGTAATGGATTTGCAGCGATCCGGCAATCGCGAAGCATAGAAAGGGATAATCACCTCCGTGCAAAAGTCTCGCATCGCATCACTTCCATTCGCTTTACCAGATTGCTGGTTGTTCCCAGAAGCCTGAGAATCAGAGATAGGGGCGTCATCAAAGCTCACGGCGTGCCAGATACAGAGGCGATCGAGGTGAAGTTCGAGCATAACATTCAGGTCCTGAGGCTTCTTTGCTTTTGGCTTCGGCTTGTGGAGAGTTGCATCATTAGAAGCTTCTTCCTGGTTGGTCTTCTTTGCTTCATCTGCAGCCGCCGTCTCAAGCGCGATCGTCTCTAGGATAAGTAGAATCTGAAGCTGAGTTTCACGCAACCGCAAGTCAGACACATGCTTCTTGATTTCCGCATCTCTGGACGTTTCAGCCGAACTACCAGTCTCTGTCATCGCTCGATTCTTCCACCATCCTCGAACAAAGTCCGGTTCCTCTGGGTAGAGACCATTCCTCCCCAGAGTTTTCTTTTTACTCTTCCGCTTCTTCGGAAGCGCTTCACCGTCTGACACGCCAAGTACGATGTCGTGGAGAGTCGCCGGTAGAGTCTCGCGGAATTTCAAGTCCATCTTCTTGGCCGTTAAGATAGTCTCGCGATAGAAACTGATAAGCTCGAGCATATTGCCCGCACCAGCCTCCGGAGCCTGAAACGCGGCCCGACAGCGTGGTAAAGGACCTTTAGCAAAGTATGCAACAGACGCCTACCTGATATTAGTATCAATGGCTTACTTCGTCTCGTAGAGCAAATTACATACCTTTGACACATACAAAGCCTGTAGGTATTGTTCTTTCAGCCCATCCAGCAGCTCCTGAGGAGACTGCGTAGTTTCGCAGATGTGCTCTTCCCCAATTCCGCTAGCCACCCCAGATTCTACAGGAATCTGCGACTCCGGAGGAACAGAGAGCATGCGGGTATCATAGCTTGAGCTCCTATCCGTAGGGTCAATCGGAGACATGCCCTTCATCCGCTCATCACGATCCATAGGTTCAGATGACGCGCCAAAAACAAAATCAACTTTGGGTCCTTTCGTGGGAATCTGAAGGTCTAGATCAGGCGTTGGGTCGTCAACCTGCGCCAATCGCCACCACTCATCATCATTAGAGGTGACACCCTCCTGTTTGCGAGGCGTGCACCGAGCTAGGGTATTGACTCGGTGACCACACGCCTTGACCACAACACAAACGTCTCCTTCCTCCACGCCCCCGGCCAATTTCGAAAGGGAGTAGATACCACCCCGTTTGACTCTTTCAATCACATATAATCCACCATCGGAAGTTAATCGCACAATCAGGACGACTGGTTCAGGTTCTGACTCCGACTCGAGCGCCGGGATATTCGCTACGAAGAGACTTCCGGATTGAATCTGTGATAGCGCAGAAGGGGCATCGAGCCAGCTGAAAGGGAATTGGTGTCGTGGAAGCGCCGCAATCGGCTCAAGTACGTACGGGTCGTCATACAAGGACGCGGCATGGGCCTTTCGAAGGTAGGGATGTCAGTCAGCATACTGAAGATAGGTCGTTCAACTGGTGGGCAACACACCCGAATGATGATGTTCTCGGACACCCATCCATTAGAAGCGGATAGTTTGCGCTTTTTTAGCTGCGGATGAGGAGCATCGTGGAGCTGGTTGATTGGGATGGGTTCAAGGGTATTCGGAGATCCACGCGAGGCCATGAACGCGTTGGAACTACTCGTACATTGTACTTGTTGGTTAGGGACGGGGAAATGAGATGCAGAATATGAATGTCCAAAATCGAAGTAAGACTTGACAAGTATAGGGCAATGGGTATAGTGACTTCAATGGAGAATCCAAGGCCTGATCTCGGATTCTTTCAACGCGACTTAATGTCACGCGTTGGTGGGGATGGGTTTGGTGCCTGGGTGCCTGAGCCGTCTGGGCTGGGTCCGGAAATCCCCCGAAGACGAAACGAAACGGCCAAGTGTGCCTCAAATGTAAACATACAGTGTAGAGGACATTCTTATTACTTTGAAATAGGAAGATGATTTGCAAATGATGCAAGTCTGTCATTTATTATTCTATATTGCCAATGTTTAGATTAGCATGCAATGGTGGTGGAAGTCGGACCATGTCGGTCGACACCAACCACCCTCGAGGGGGGCCTTCCAAAGCCAGCATCCGGCTTCAAAATCGAGATGCTGAGCTTCTAGACTCATATGTTGAAATAATCACTCCATAAACAACGCCAAATACATCCCTCCCAGCCAAAAAGTGGTATCATGTTGAATTTATCCGCGCAAACCCTGGTCCCTTCGGGGGCCATGCAAAGAAATAGTCAGACAGTAGAAAAGGAGACAAAAGGTGCTTTTTGTTTTGACATGTCTAAGCTTGTGCTTTGGATTGTTGAAACAAAGCAAAAATCGTTACATTCGTAAAAGAAGATAAGGAAGATATGTCATGGGAGAACGAGGTCTAAGCGGCATTGCTTAGAACTTGAGAGCCTTGGGCTTCTCCCAGGAGAATTCCTGGTTGGTGAAGTGACCGTTTTTGGCGGTCTGGAAGTAGATAGGCTTGGCCAGGTCGAGCTCGCGGACGATGACACCGGGACGGAGGTCAAAGTTGTTGCGGATGATCTGGACGAGCTCCTCAGAGGTCTTGTTAGAGGTACCGTAGGTGTCGACGTAGAGAGAGAGGGGTTCAGCAACACCAATGGCGTAGGAGAGCTGGACAAGCGCACGGCGTGCGAGACCGGCGTTAACGAGGGACTTGGCGATCCAACGGCCAACGTAGGCAGCGGAGCGGTCGACCTTGGAGTAGTCCTTGCCAGAGAAAGCACCACCACCGTGGGCACCCCAGCCACCGTAGGTGTCGACGATGATCTTACGGCCAGTAAGACCAGCATCACCCTGGGGACCACCGATGACGAAGCGGCCAGAGGGCTGGATGTGGTAGACGGTGCGGTCGTCTAGGAGTTCGTTGGGGATGACCTTCTTGATGATCTTCTCCTTGATAACAGCGCGGAGCTCCTCAGTGCTCACATCGTCGCTGTGCTGGGCAGAGACAACGACGGTGTCTACGCGCAGAGGCTTGACGGCACCGTTGTCATGGGCGTACTCGATGGTAACCTGAGTCTTGGTGTCGGGACGGAGCCAAGGGATTGAGCCGTCGTTACGTGCAGTAGTCATGGCAGAGTTGAGCTTGTGGGAGAGGAGAACGGTGAGTGGGAGGAGTTCAGGGGTCTCGTCTGTGGCATAGCCGAACATGATACCCTGGTCACCTGCACCGAGCTTCTCGAGAGCCTCTTCGTAGTGCAGACCCTGCGCGATATCGGGAGACTGTTGCTCAATGGCAACCAAGACGTTGCAGGTCTTGTAGTCGAAACCCTTCTCGGAGTCATCGTAACCGATGTCCTTGATGGCACCTCGGATGACAGCCTGGTAGTCGAGCTTGGCCTTGGTGGTGATTTCACCAAAAACCATGATCATACCTGGGAAGGGTTAGCCAGGCACTAGGATATGCGGATGTGCAAGGCTAGAAACATACCAGTCTTGGTAGCAGTCTCACAGGCGACCTATGTGACTTGTTAATGGCTAGACTTCGCCTAGGGTTGGACGGTATTCCTTGCAGAGAAGCAAGCGGGTTCGAAAAGAAGAGAGAAAAATTAGATCTCCGTACCTTGGAGAGGGGATCCTCAGCCAAGCAAGCATCTAGGATTGCATCGCTGACCTGGTCACTGGAGAACAAGTTAATGGGTGATCAATCGCATTACTACAGACACAATGGATGTCTGCGACGAAGGAAAAGAGGGGTATCTTACGCGATCTTGTCTGGGTGTCCTTCACCAACTGACTCTGAAGTGAACAGGAAAGTTCCAGTCTTGGGGGGGGTAGTGATGGAGCCCATTGCGAAGGTGGTTGTGGATGTGGTTGAGGGAGGATTTGGAGGATGGGATAAGAAAGGTGAAAGTTTTCAGGAGCAGAAACGAGGGGGAAGTTGATTTAACAGCGGGGCTGGCTGATTTCCTTCTGCATAAGCTCGGACCGCAAAAATGTTACTCCGGTTGATTGCACCATTATTCCTCCAGCGATGGCGACCGGTTCGGATCTAGAGCTCTTTAGGACATTTAGGTATTAGGTATTATAGTATTATACCGGCAAGGTACTTAGTTTTACATAGAGGTACTACTACTAGTAAGTAGTTGCAGCTCATTAATATAGTTTTTGTAGTATTTACAGGTACTGGTGCTGGGCTATTCTGGGATGGATTGGTACTTTCAATTTTATATAAGATTATAGTTGGATTTTGGTACGGAGTACCTTGGCTCTCAGAATCAGGTATATTATTTTCGTTATCTTTTTCTGAAGTCGCAGGGGTCCCTACTCCGCGGCGTATACTCTGTATCTCTTAATTAATGCTCCATAACTGACCGCCTGCCTGTTTAAAATACGCTAAACCTAACTAATCGAAATCGAGTCGAATCAATCGGGTGCTGACAGCCCCTCTTAATCGTGATGACTCTGTACTCCGTCCTCCGTAGAGTCGGGGGATAATCGCTCGGGTTTTCAGAATTGGGTTGGGATGAATGCCCTCTAGCCGGGATTAGAGGTCTCCCTGCGCCAGTTCAACTCCTTTGTCCCTTCTTTGCTCCTTCTGCAACATCCAGTTCGCTCATTCAATCTCTCCGCCTCCCACTTAATTCCTCAACTGCACCCGCTGACACTTTGACCCGAGTACGGAGTAGACCCCATGCTAAAGTAGTGTATTGTTTGCTTCTCCACCTGTTTTGTATGGTAATCTGAACAGTCTTGTTGATAGAGCAGACCTGCTCCAACCAATGTTCCGACCTCGGACAGAATCTCTTCACGTGGTCCGTATGGTACTTTCCATACGCAATCCAGTTTAACGAAGATAACTGACCGTAGTGAATTCATTATTTTAGCGATTCTGTATGGCCCTACCCATTTGCACTCTAGCTTGCGACTCTTGTTTTTCTCCAAGACGTTTTCCAGACGAGAACCAAATCCCCTATCGATAGGGATCTGACTGATAATGTTGAACCAAGGTCTGTGTTCAGCTAATTTAGCTAGAATTCCGCGTTTAACTAGGCGTTCCATTTCCCAATCTTCACTGACTGCATCAGCTACGACTTGGGGCATCCAGGCCTGATAAACGGTGGGTGGACTAAGAGTGCTTTTCTGGGGTGAATCCGTGGTCCGTGGTTCTCCGAGTGTTTATGTTCTGAGCTGCGGTACATACTCGTGTCCCAACTCCTCGGTGTCTTAGGATACTTGGCCACCAATACCTCTAGGGGGTTGACAATAATCTGCACAATCCGTTCAATGAACCTTAAGTGATGTAAGGAACAGGTATGACGAGTGCCTATTTCGAGTTCTTAATGGATCTTGAGTCTTATGACCGTAAAGTGTGACCCGTTGTACGTGTAGATGGTCACTGGCCTCCCGAATCTATATAAAATACCTAAGTGGACACTCTTACCTAGTACTTCCAAGTATATAAGTGCACTTTCTTGTTCCCACGTAGTTATAACTTTATCAGAGCATGGGGTACCTAGTAGTTGGTAGATCAAGAGGGAGTTGCATATTCTTCGAGTAAAAATCATATTCCCTGTGTTCTTTCTGAGATTAGAATAGAAAAGCCCAGCACGGCACAAGAATCTCAGGCAAGGCGTTAAGCATCGCCCATCTCCTGACCTTCCACCTGATCGTTTGGTTGAGGCGCTTGAACTATAGGCAGATAATCGCCGTTAGCAATCAAGATCGAAGTGTTAAGAGAAGAAGAGACCGCAATCGCGTACATCGTCGGGGTAACCAGATGGGCGCCAGTTCCCTAGACTGAGCATCGCCTTGCAAGCGAGCAAGAACTTCCTCACACAGGAGCACGTCCTCATCAAGCTTTTGCCCTTTGATCGAGCGAAGCATCACTGGCTTGAGAGATATTATTTTGTTGTAAAGGTCATCCGGAAGTTGGTCTCGTAAGGTAATCTTTGCCTGTAGCGCCTGCCTCTGTTGTAGGACATCCAGCAGCTCGAGAAATTCGGCCCTTGCCTTCTGAAAAGTTACTTCAAGACTCTCACTGGCGTCATCGATGTCCTTGACTAGATCACAGGCTTTGGCAATGTTTTCCATTCTAGCAACCGCGGCTCGAAGCCTTTCTGTGAGCTCGGGGTCGAGGCCGGAAATAATCTGCTTATCGTTTCCTTCCATTTGACTAAAGAGACCATTGGTCAGTACTGCTGCTTCCGTAGTCACTTCACAGTGCCCCAACCTCGTATAGATCTCTCAGGTTATTCAAACAATCTGCTGAAAGCTCGGGTAAAAGTCTAGGAGCTCCTGGTTAACAGTTTGATGAGCTTCAGCCCAGTGTGTGGCTATATGGAAGTGGTACGTCTCTAATAGCTGTCGGTGTAAGACCAAATAGCTGGGAAGTACTCCGTAGTAGTATCAGAAGTGAATAATAATGGATAAGAGCTCGTAACATTTTCTTCACTTGGCATATTCTACCAAACAGAAAAAGGATTGGACTTTTTGATTTCCTCACTTTCTCGTTTCCTTTAGGTAGACAGTCTTTTAATTCAATCACGCCAATCCTCACCTTTCTTTCTTGGTATCATACTACGTCGGTTAACATGGATGCAATTGGATAGGAACATCACGGACCAACTGATCCTCGGAATGGACCATAATCTTCCTATCCAATTGCAGCCACCGCCTGTATAGTAAGGATTTTGTAAACTTTCATCAAATATGACCTACCGTACTTCCGCTCCATTCTCTCTTTTGTCAACTGTCTCCATTCATCACTCTCAATCTTATACAGTTGAGACTGAATTTGTCCCTGCTAGCTACTTTGTTCCTCTATCTTTGCAAATTCCATCCTCCTAGGTGGCTATTCTGCACTCTCAACTGACCAGACCCGCTTGGTGTTACTGCCCGTGTATACGCTTCTTCCTCCTGATGCACGTACCTTCACGAAAAGAGACATCCATCATACTCTATCCATTCACCATGGCTAGTTATACGCGAAGACTCGCGACGCTGTTCGCGACAAATGAACCACATATAAGGTCCAACGAGAACAGCAAAATAACAATGATTAAATTGGGTCGTTGTCGATTTCAAAGTGCGGACAAACGATTCCAGTGTTCCTGCACCGAAGGGACCAGTTCGTCGACCACTTCCGGCACTAACTTGTCGACTGCCTGCTTACAATGTGGGCACACTTTATCAAATCACGTTGGGTATGGCGAAGGTATCGTTATATGCCTTAATCGGTAGATTTTTTTTAAGGGACTTATGCTAACTGGATCGTTCTACGGCTTGTAGGTTCGAGAAGCTGTGGCCACTGTAAGGATTCATCACCTATACCAGCAACACGTTTGCCCGTGCAAGAACCCGAGATCTGTCCACGCGAGCGTACGGTGAAGACTCTGGCTACCTCATTGGCCAGGACTGGAAACCGTGTGGTGTATATCGATGATTGGACGGCAAAACACAATGCGAGGACATTCTTGGTGGAGATATGCCGCCAATTGGGTTTCCACGAAGTCGATGAACTGAATTTTCTGTCTTATATAAACAGCTCGATATGTTTCATCATCGACGAAGCACAGGCAACTTACACTAGTTCTCATCTCTGGTATGAAGTCATAAAGTGCCGGATCGGCGTTTCGCATGGACCACGATTCTGCTTATTCAGTTCCTATGGCAGTCCTTCACTTGGTTCTAGTGACTGTCCAGAGGCGATTACGCCACCAATGCTGTGTAACGCACAGCGAGTATCATTGCTCAATTTAAATGAAAATCAACCCTCAATTTCGTTATTTTACACTCAGGAAGAGTTTGGCGATGTACTCACTCGATTCTGCCAGGGATCCGTAATTGAGTTCACTCTCGACAAGCACTTACAAGTCTACATCTTTCAATTGACCAATGGGCATCCTGGAATGGTTAGATCACTCCTTACATTTATAGCTAAGGTATGCACTCTGAAGTTAAGCTCTATTTGATGTATCGTTTTCTCAATTTGTATGCAGCTTTACCGCGACCAGTATAAGCATAGCGAGACTGCAAAGATCAACCTTTCTCATGTCCGTGATCAACTGGAGAACGACCATACGTTATTTGAATACCTTGTGGGCTCTATTGGTGGGAGAAGTCTCCCTTCGCGAAGCATGTTAGGACGAAATATCGACCCAGGGATACCACCACTCCTGATACGTATTCTACGAGATGGCAGCGTGCCGTTCAATCCTAACGAACCGTCTCTCAACCGGTGTTTTAGATCCGGGTTCGTCCATGTCGACGATCCGAAAGAGGGCCAAACGATCTGTGTGTTGCCATCTCCTCTGCACGCGAGGTAAGTGTCGCCTTTGATCATAGACTTCTTAGCATTTGCTCATTATAGCAGATTTGTTGAATACTATTTCGGAAGTCCTTCCAATTCGCAAAATCTAGATATTGAGTATCCCGATATAAGGTCATGATCTTTGAAGATACTGCAACGTTTCTCAAGAAAGATGCTTGTCATGATGATGGAAGGACAGCGTTTCGGGCCTTCCGGGCGGGTACGACCCCCTGAAGCTTGTTTTCAGGACGAATTCTATAGATGTTTCTGGGAAGAAACGCGGTGCAACGTGGGCATATCTAGCGAGTGGTCAGGTACCGGAGCCGGCCGCATTGATTTTCTTGTTCATCCTGCTGGTTGGGGCTTTGAATTGTTACAAGACGGAGATAGGATTCATGAGCATTGCGATCGTTTTACTGCGGCAGGTGCGTATTATTCTTGGATCCTTCGAGGCCAGCTGAAGGATTGGCTGATTCTCGACTGTCGCCACTCATATCCGCAAACGAAATGTAAGGCAGTCTCATTGCGCTTATTGAATAAAATGTCCAACATCATGACTAACTACTACTCACACTGCAGATCCGGAACAACCAAAACTGTGGAGGATTGTGTTTCTAGATGACTATTCGGCGATCCATGTATTGGACTCAACAAATTGTGAGGTTGTTCCAAGATTTCCCTTACTAAATCTCTGAGCATGAGACAATGACACTGGAATGTGTTGGCTCTACCAGTTTGGCCTTATTATCATAGTGTATGGATACAAAAGCTCAACTGACGCTGTACTTCCTTATGCCTGGCCATATTTTGTACCGAACAATCTCATGGCAAGAAGCAATCGATTATCTCGAAGTGTGGTTGAGTTCTCACATCACAGCGTACCGACTGACCTAGCTAACTACTACTACTACTTAGTTACTAACTCAGTAAAATGTGTTCAATTTAAAGCGAATTACCGCAGACGGTATATAGTCGGACCGCTAAAACGTGGCTCCGACATCAATGTCGCAATCTGGCGCGGGGAATAATAAGAACGGCAGAACTAGATGAAGCCCATATTCGGGGCCTGAGTATTATTAACACGAGCTTGTCCTTTGCAGATCAGTCCATAAGCTGACGCTATCCGTGGTACGGAGTACAAGTAGAAAACACGTAGCGCCTACCTCTTGCCTATCTGGTGGATCCCCTCATGGGCGGAGAGTGGAAAAAATTCCCATCAGACTTCGGTTCCCGCCGAGACGCCAACCCTCTACTTACTACTCCGGACCTGCACCCATGAACAACAAGTCACCGATCCCATAACCCTCCGAAAAGAGAAAAAAAAACAAAAAAACACAATAATGTCTAAATTCGGAACCCTGGTCATGGGCCCCGCAGGCGCAGGGAAAACCACATTCTGCAACGCCCTCATCCAACACCTCCAAACCACCCGCCGAAGCTGTTTCTACATCAACCTCGACCCCGCCGCCGAAACCTTCCAGTACGAGCCCGACCTCGACATCCGCGAGCTGATCACCCTCGAAGATGTAATGGAGGAGATGGGGCTCGGCCCCAACGGAGGCTTAATATACTGTTTCGAATTCCTGCTCCAGAACCTGGATTTCCTCTCAGAGGCTCTTGATCCGCTTAGCGAGGAGTATCTGATTATCTTCGATATGCCTGGTCAAATCGAGCTCTATACACATGTCCCGCTGCTTCCGTCGCTCGTGCAGTTTCTGTCGAGGGCGGGCCCGCTCAATATTAATCTCTGCGCGGCGTATCTTCTTGAAAGTACCTTTGTTGTTGACAAGGCGAAGTTTTTCGCTGGGACTCTGAGCGCCATGTCTGCTATGTTGATGCTGGAGATACCGCACGTCAACATCCTCACAAAGATGGACCAAGTGCGCGAGATGGTGTCGCGTCGGGAAATAAAGCGCTTCGCCCGGGTTGACGTGCAGCTTCTACAGGGTAGTCCTGAAGTCGATCAAGATACCGGGAGTTCCGACCCCCTATCGAAGGAGTCTCTGATGAGCGGGGGATCCTTCGAAAGGCTGAACCGCGCTGTCGCCCAACTAATCGATGATTTCAGCATGGTATCGTTCTTACAGCTGGAGGTTCAGGATGAGGACAGTGTTTCTGCTGTGCTGAGCCATATTGATGATGCCATCCAGTACCATGAGGCGCAAGAGCCTCGGGAGCCGGGGGATGCGCATGAAGTCGATTGGGAGGATGCTGATTGAGAACAACCAAGCTTGGGAAAAATTTTTTGACGCGAACTACGATACAGATTTCGTTTCGTAACGAATATTGGCCTAAACGGTTGGCTAGCACTGCGTTCTCTGGATTCGGCTTCGTTACCGTTGTTCGAGACGCATGCAAGCCAGCAATCCTGTCGGGGCACGACCACAGTTCACGACTATTCCCCGCTTATAGAGGGAAGGGTACGTCGGCGATATACTACGACGTGCAATGGGCCTGAACAAATGCCGACATATCGAGGTTCTATCTCGCCGACTAGGTAGAGAGTATACATGGGAATCAGGTAGGACCTAGAAAGTATTGTGTTTGTACAAAATCATGAATACTCAATACTCATAAATAATCTATCGCATACCTCATTAAACCAACCCCAGAACCCAAATAAAACCCGCATATGAACGACCGACATCAGCGTACCCAAGAAGTTCCCTGCCAATATACCAATCCGACGCCATCAAAAGACACAACCTACCTAAATTTGCTTTGATACCTTTTTTTATAACGCACCAATCCGAACAGCCAACCCAAACCAACCCGACAGGGGGAAAAAAAGAAAAGAAAAAAAGGAAAAAAAAAGCCAAAATCAATTCCCCCATCAATTCTTTCGCCTAGCCCCATCCCCCGCCCGCGCAGCAGACGTAGATGTAGACCCCTCAAGCCCATGCCCAACCTGCTCCAACAACCCGACAAGGAAATTAAAAACGAATCCCAAATCCCGCGCCACCTTCTCCCACCCCGCGTGATACATATACAGCCCCAACGAGATAATAGTAGTCCACCAAGCCAGACGCATCGTCAACCACACCCAGAACATGACGGCGCGGCGCGTATAGTCAAGGACCTTGAACGAGACGAAGAGGATGAAGACCAGGACGAGGACGGAGGCGAGGTCAGGCGTTGAGGTGAGGAGTTGCGCAAGGGGCTGCACGATATAGGGGTCTAGGTATGTCATGCGGAGATGGGCGAGGGATGGGTCGAGGTAGGTTTCGCGGATGTAAGTGACGGAGGGGTTGAGGTATGTTGTGTGGAGTTGGGCGATGTTGGATGCGAGGTTTGAGGAGGTGAGGTGTTGGATTGTTGGGTGTTGGAGGAGGGACTGGATGTATTCTGTAAGGTTCCCGTCACTTAGTGTTAGTTTATATAAATAGGGCCAATTGATGGGGACGGAATGAGTTCTTAGTTACCTGGGAGATTCTCCATGTTGATTGATGTGAGAGTGCAGGCCAACAGGTTGAGAGGTTGGTGGTGGATGAGTGCAGTAGAAGAATGTCGGGTTGGTTTATATGAAGGGAAATAGCATTCCTTGAGGGTACAAGAATCAAGGGAAACTCAAAGGCAGTGTTGAAGTCGAGATTCTTTTTATGGCTTTGGACCTTCGAAGGGTGAACGAAACATGTTGTTGGTCTTGAAGCGAAGCAAACAAAGCAAACAAAAGCAGCTTTCCTTTTTGGGATGTACCATGCAACCGCCAGGCAGATGGACGGAGCCTCTCAATCTGCTTGTTAGAAGAATGGTGGATTTGCCGAAGACGACGCCTTAGGTATGTTTAGTGCTAGATTCATCTTGTCTTGTATGTACGTATGTTGGTAGTAGTAGGTACCTGACTTTGGCAAATTGTTGGAAATATCAATCAAAAGCATATAACGCGAGGTATTGTATAATTAATCCGTCCTCGTACAATAGATTAGTAGTGGCTCAATTATATACATACATTAGAGCAGAACGTCATGGTGCTCGTAACAAGCATCTATATAGTACAACTGAACACCGTGACTCTTCAACGGCCGGCCGGATAGGTACCCGACGCAAAACAAATGTACAACACCCAACACCAGCATCCGGGGATATATAGGTAATCTTCCCAATTCAATGGGTAGAATAAATGTCAACAAAAAAAGAAGGTAAATAAAATCAGACAAAGCGCGTGTTAGGTAGTTAGTTTCGGCCTAGGATATTCTTGAACACGTTGCGTTCCGTGAGGATCTCTGCTTGGAGACGGCGGGTTTCGCGGAGGGCCTCATCACTGGTCCATGTTAGAACTGATACTACTAAAACTTGAGAGGTTATTATTGGGTTAACTTACCGAGCGGATTGGAGTTCGGCCACATCGATCTGGGCCCGGTTCATCCGACTGACGACTTCACTCATTTCCCTGTCCGCCTCATGCAGCAACTTTTCCAGCGCCTTCACTCGTTGGTCGAGAGCTTCGGACTTGACCACATGGTTCAGAGGGACGCCATCGCCGCTGGTGGTCTTATCCAAGCGTGGAGACCGTGTGATGAAGGGAGAGCTAGGGGGGACAGGCGACAAGACGGCAGGGCTGCGGGAGCCATTCTTCATGCGCACGAGCTGAGCATTGTGGCTTTCCTGGATTTGGCGGACTTCGTCCTCATGGCGAGAGATTTCGTCATCTGCATGGTTCTGGGCTATGAGAAGGGCGTCTTCCATCTCCTTGAGCCTTGACTGCATCTCGTTGATTCGACTAGCGGATAGCTGTTGGTCTTTCTCGCCCTTTCCAATGGCGTCTGCTAGGCGCTTGCGTAGGGCGGTGTTTGTCGCCAATTGCTGGCGTACATGTAGCGCTAGCAAGTCTGTCCGAGTGACAGATTCTGCGAGCTCATCAGAGTCTTGTGGGGAGTGAGCGACACTCGCCTCGGCATGTTCGCGGTCCGCCTGGAGCTGTTGATATGCGGATTCTAGAGACGACGAAGTGGCAATGACTTCGGCGAAGGCATTCTGGCCGTCCTCAAGCTCTGCCGGAACGGCAATATCGTGTTCTTGGAGAAGGATGCGGAGGGAGCTAGTCTCCTGCTCTGCGCGATCTAGGTCCATTTTTAAACCTGCCAGGCCCTTCTCACATTGCCATTTCTGATCTAACGCATCCTCTGCGCGCATTCGCAGGTGATTCACCTCATCGCGCAGGTTATGCACCTCGCGCTCATAGCCCAGTCTGCGCGGAGAGCCGGTCTCCTGTGCGCGGGCCAATTCCATCTCCATGACTCTAATGCGCTTCTCGGTCTGTCGGGCTTCGTAGGCCTGTCGATCAAGCAACCGCTTGAGAGCCCCGTGGAGTGCATCGCGCTGGGCCTCGGCACCTTCCATCCGATCCGCCAAGGATTCCCGCATGTCGCGGTCCTTGGCCGATACTGAATTTGATCGTGATAGCGAACCCTTAGGAGGCCCACGGGCCAAAGAGTTCCGCCGTGTTAATCCAAAAACACTTTGTTGTTTCGTAGAGCCGTTCTCCTCGGCAATGGAAGCAAATCGTCCACCATGAAGTTGTGAGAGGGCCGCATTTTCGATCTTCAGAGCTTCGATTTCCTCCTTCAATCGCTGTGCTTCGGCTGGGTCTGCGAGTGACTTGCCTTCTCGGAGCAAGTCCCGCTCAGTACGGAGCTGCTCCTGTTCAACTCGCATAGCGGTTAAGAGGTCCTCGAAGTTGTCCTTAATCTGTCGTTCTTCGGCTAGCTTGCGCCGGGTACCCTCCAATGCATTCTCAAGCTCACGAGCTTTTGAGCCCAAGTCGGAGATTTCTACCCTTTCACGTCGGAGCTTAAATAGAGTTAATTATGATCTGATTGGAGGGAAAAAAAAAAAAAAAAAAAAAAAAACTCACCTGAGCAACCTGAGCTTCTAGCATCTGGACATGCGATTCGGACGCTGTCCGGCGAGTACGCTCTTCCTGAAGTCTCTGGCCGATGTCGACCTTGAGCTGAGCGCGCTCCTGCTCTGCAGCACGCTTGTACTTTTCTATATCTTCTATACGTCCACCTGATTCATAGGCGTACCGTATAGAGCTGGACCCCGAGTCTGAAAAATAGTCGCTGGTGCGCCTGTTTGGGGCGTCCGATGGCATTTCAGACTGCAGCCTTTCCACCAAATCTTCCAACTCCATCTCCCGTCGAATCGACCCGGCCAGTTCAGAGCTGATTTCCCGCAGCTCATTTTCTAGCTCCGCCACCAGGGCGGAAGGACCTGACTCTTGGAGGCTCATGCTACTGAGTGAACCATTGCGTATAAGGTAGTTCCCATTACCCCTAACGCCAGGGTCGAATGGTATCGTTGAAGGAATGACGGAGTAGGAGGTGCTAGGTATTGATGGAGGCATAGGTGAGGGTACTGGAGATCGGCCACCATCGGAGATTTCCGTGCTGGACGACTCACCACCAGGGGAGGTAGTGGCTCTCCAACCAAAGAAGGAGCTGATTTTGTTTCCGGGTGTTTTGGGATTTCGGGGATCGTTCACACCATTGGACATGCTTCGCGCACTCGAATCGATGTGCAAAGGAGGGGGGCGGTTCGTTGGCGGGTGTAAGGCCATCGTCCTGGCACGTCTGTGGTTTGAGGAGGGAGGAGAGGCGAGAACGGGGATGAACGGTTCGCTGAAGAGACGGCTGTGCACTGGAGTCCCATTCGTAAATTGCGACTTATATAGATTAGTTATATCGTCGTCGCTGTCGTCGTCACTGTCGTCTCCGTCTCCGCCTGCATTTACAGCGGAAGCGGAGGTGTCTATACGGAGAGTAGACTTGAGAGTACTTCTCCGGGGAAACCTGGAGAAGAGAGACGAACGCGGCGAGTTAGTCCTGAAACGCCCTAGACGCACGAACATACGCCAACCTTGCAAGCAAAATGGAGAGAGAAAGGGGGAAGGAAGAACGAGAGGGGAAGAGGAAAGTAGGGAGAGGGGGGTTGGTGGTAAGTTGGTGACCGTTGTAGTGACAGATTGATAGGGGGTGGAGAGGGAAAGTAGGGCTGGGCAGCCTGGGCTATCTTGCCATACCTTTCAAAGTTCCTGCGAGCAAAGAGTGACGAGTCCCCACGCACAGAAGCAGACGGCGCGGCGGAGCTCGATACGGGAGAGGAGAAGGAGAAGCTATTCGCAAGGGAGTTGCCCCGAGAGTGGGTGAGAGAGACTGGAGACTGGAGAGAGGAAGACCGCGGCGGACGGTCTGCTTGGAAGACGGGACAGCTGGAATAAAGAGAAGAGATGGAAGACGTGGAGAGCCCAGATCGGCGTGGGTGAGGAGTGATCACAGGAGAGGCCGTGGGCGGCAAAGGTTTCCTGCGCACGAGAGCAGGATCGGGCTTGGGAGAGGGGGGAGGAGGACGCCCAGGAACAGGAGTAGTAGTGATAGTGGTAGTAGTGGCAGAGACAGAAGCTCGAGAGCCAGGCACAGACGCAGGCGGAGATATCCCCCCTGGGGCCATGATTTGTTGATAAGAAAATTAACTCGCAAATTCGCAATATACAACGCGATAAAAATAAGACCAGATGATAATCAAAGGAGAGAGCACGGAAAGGGAAAGGATAGGAAGGATGGGCGACGGGAGAGTTTGGTTGCCAAACCCTGGGCAGACGGCGCTATCATGAAAAAAGAGCACCAGCGTGGATAGGAGAAAAAAGGGCGCAATCGTCGAATGAGAGACGGCAAAAGGACAAGCTGATGGTCAATGGGCTTTGGATCGACAGACCCCCATTGCGACGTGCCGGCGACAACGAGCGAAAGCGGGAGGTCGAAGTGGGCTGAAGAGCAGGAGACACGGAGGATGGCAGAATAGAGTAATGCTTGAGTCAAGGAGACGACTAGACGGCAGAGCTGGAGTGGGAGTGCTAAGTTGCAGTGCTAAGACATGGACAAGCCGAGGAGACGAGGAGGGCTGGAGATTCAGGGGGCGCTGAGGAGCTGAGGAGCTCACGACCTCCAGCGGGTCAATAGTCGATGCTCCATCGGCGAAATACTAATCAGACACCACATTTTGAGTCTCTGAAATCCCATACTCTCTTGATACCTTGATATTATAGATACTCCCTGTCACTCTTCCGGAGTCTGGCAATCATCGCCAATTTCGCGGACTTCTTGAAATGACAAGATTAGAATCATCCTACTTCCGGAGGGCACGGGCACGGGCGCCTAACTGGAGCCAACTGGAGCATCACCTGCAAGGAAGATGATCCACCCCTCCGCCAATCCTCAGGGGTAACATTCCTCACACGAAACGTTCAACTGGCGATTCGCCCACTCGCAGAGTCCAAGACTCCAAGAGACTAGCAGGAACTGCAAAGGTCGCCTCGTTCCGAACCATTGAATCCTGATCCCCAGAGTTGGTGGCTTACTAGCCTTCCCTAGGCTAATATGCCATCCACATCCACACAGCATAACGTCAATAATAGCTTCAGCAGTCGCCTGTGAGAGGTTAAAAATATCCTACTATTGGAAAATCGTTTGAGCCCGTTTCAGTCTTCTTTGTTCCAGACAGTGGCTATTTATATATCATGCAAGGCTTCCATCATTTCATCTCTTTGTAGTGTTCAAAAATCGACGACACTTTTGAAACTGCATATTCCAGAAGGGCCCCCTTGCTCAGGAGTAGAGTCCATCCAGATTATTCCAGACAGTTTGTGACTCGTCACCGGCCTGGAGAAATAAGCATCAGTTTGGCGGAAGCTATTGACGCTGATGTGCAAATAAAGTTGGCCTCATTTTTGATCCTTCTCGTATTTTCATCTCAGTACATTCTTCGGATCTATCCGACTACATTCCTGAGGACCTGATCAATTCATGTGATGCCCTTAGGCCTGGGCTTTTGAGGTGGAAGAATTCATTATAGTAAATCATGACCATATCGCTAGGTATACTCGCTATCCCGCCCTCATCGATCGCTCGCCAACTCAAAACGCCAGGAACCAAATTCAATAAACCCAGACAAAAGTATGCCCCAAAACCAATACCGACATCAACATGAAACCTCACAATTTTTTTTTAGTACGGGATGAAATCAAACCGCATCCGATCTACTACCATTAGCTCGCATCCACAAGGTGAAAAAAAAAAAAGGCAGCTAGAGCATACCTAAGAACCGATTCCAACTCTCATTCTCATCCAACTGGTGAGCCCAATACTGCTCTAGGAACTTCAACGATTGCAACACATTCGGTACCCGGATGGTATCATGCAATTTCGACAGGAGCTGTCGGACACGGGCCCTGTCCTCGCCCTGTGCTTCGCAGCCCGCGATGAATAGCGGCGTCGTGAGCATCGTCCACGGACTAAGACCTGGAGACGGCCCGATGTGTTCAGAGCATTCAATGATCCTCGCGACGGATTGCTGTACAACTGGTGAGGATGCCGGCATCCTGCGCAGTCGACGCTCGAGTTGAATCAGCGCGCAGTGCTGAAACGCCTCGTTGCACAGGATAAACCGTAGAATATGATCGTTTGATAAACCCTCACCTACCCCCGGATAGAACGTCGGTGGTTCCCGTGCTCCCTCGTCAATCAGCTCTCGAACTGATGATTCTAGCGCTGTAACTTCCGCATCATCGGCTGGTTGATCTGGGGGCGTCTGCCAGGCTACGGCTCCAATCCCGCGGAATACCGCCGACAAATTCACCGTAAAGCCCCAGTAGTCGTCTAGATAGTCCGGCGTATCTGCGGACCTATTAGTAGCAGCCTTCGAAATAGTCTGACAAGCAACACCGCCAATGGGTGGCCCATTCCCCGTCAATGCCGTCAACGATACAATCGATCGATACCACCGATCCAGATACCTGCGGAAGCCCTCGGGAGACGACCCTTCTCGCTCACGAGATACGGCCATCAACGCCTGCGCACCCTCAATATGAGCCCGCCATGAGTTCGGCTGGATTGCGCCGGAGTGTATTTCTGCAAGACAGAGGGTACGTGCTGTTGCCAGCAGCGCATCCGACCCCCTCGTAGCTGGACTCTGGAGCTCCTTCCGGAAATGCTCTAGGCTCATCGCCATGAACCGCGCAAGATCTGGGGCTAATTTGACGTTCTCCGACTGATTGTGTAGGGCCTGAAGATGGATGGCAGATAGCGCCATTGTCGCGTATAGTAATGATGGGGTCTGCAGGGCCATCGGCACGATCATGCGACAGATTTCCTGTTGCATGCCCGAGTGGCAGGCTGTTATTTGTGAGGCATCGTTTAGGAAGTGGTGGAGGAGAGATTTTTGGTTGGTGTTGAGGGAGGAGAACGGATCGACGGAGTCGGGCAATGTGATGGTCGTAGAGGGGGGTGTGGACTTGGTTGGTGATTTGGGAGCAGCTGTGTAGATGAATTCCCCCGGGGAGTATTCTGTAGATAGAAATCATCATATTAGATCTGATTAGGACAAGCGGAGTCACGAATCTCACCTAGCTTCTGCATGCAGGCTCCAAATCTCGACCTCGAGAAAGCCCGACCTCCCCACTGCAACTGCATCGTATACTGACACTGCTCCCCCGCGGACTCGCACCGTTTACAAGTTGGACGGGCCTCATCGCATTTCTGTCGTCGCGACTTACATCGCTTGCAACCGCCGACAGATCGTGACATTGCGAACTAATTTTTGCGTTATCAGGAAAGAATTCGAAATTGTAAATTCGTTTCGTTTCGTCGTGCCGGATTTTTTCTCCCCGCTTCTAGGGTGCCTCAGGGGTATTTGGGGTGGCGAGATGACGACTAATGATGTAAAGGCAGAGCAAAGAGAACCCATATGGGGAAGACTGAAGAGAAGCGGGGAAACAGCCGTTGACTTGGGGGGCTACTGAGTGGGAATCGTCCGAGATAAGCTGCTGAACCATGGGGGCCAGCATTCTGTATAGCGGCGATCAGCGATCCACCACCATTTCCACGGCTTGAGATTGCCAATTGCATGTCCAGTTATTAAGCAGTACTGGTGTCTCGAGCTGAAACCCGACTGTTCAGTGTAGAGGACTCTTCTAGCCCATAAGAATATCCCAATTGAATGGCTTGGCGTTTCGTCGTGCGGTCAAACATCATGGACCGGCAATTCGATGAATACAGGTCAGGGCCCCAGGTGAAATTGGCAAAAAAAAAAGGATAAATTAGATCTCTGCTGGACCTATATCAAGGATTTAGCTGGTATATCCACACTGCAATATATTGACGGAACGACACGCTGCAAAGTCTTTACAAACCGACCAGAGAAATAACACGAACAACTGTGGTATACTGAGTCCTTATCTGACAAGAAAGGTAAGAGAAATGTACAAGATCAATTGTTAAAGGTATAACGGAGCCACTCTCCCACCGCCCGCAAGCTCTCCCATCGCACTGACTCATCTTTATCGGCCATTAACTCCATCACCCTTGTCTTCAATCCGAGCTTCTCCAGCTGGCCCCGTCTTTCAGGTAGCTCCTTGACCAACTGCCCTACATCGTTGCAAGCAATGGCAAGGACCTGTTTGTCATTCTCCCAACTCTTAGAGATGATCTCAGTCAGCTTCTTGGGAAGGGCTCCGCTCGATTCATCCAGAATACGGCGGGCATTTTCTTTCCAGAAAGTGGGATTCCTGTGTGGTGGGGACCACCGTAGATGACCAGATTGCAGCTCCGCGGCGTACTGATCGAACGTTGTTTGGGTTTTGGTGTATTCATCAAGGATCTCTGACAAGTATTTCAGGTCCTCCAAAAGGTCCGGGTCTGTCAAGTGTCGACCCGAGAGGTTCGAAAGTAAAGCAGGAATGCGTACAAACACCGCAACTGGGAGAAGGCAGGTGTTGTTGGAGGATAGGAGGTTCTTGAGAGTCGCAAGGAGGAGACGAGTGGTCTTTTCTTTCGGAGACAGCCGTAGGAGATGGGAGTACAGTTGAAGAATCTCATGGTCCCTGAGCAACCAATCAGTGATAAGTACACGATGTATGGTTGGAGATACTCACGCTTGCAGGTCATCCCCAATGAGACTGCCTTCGAAGCTCAGTTGCCAGAGGACCAAAAGCACTCGGTATAGAAGCTGTAGGCCGACGCCACCCGCAATTACTGTGTCGACACCTCTCGAACTACCGGCCGGGGTGGTACTAGAACCACCATCTTTAGCCCCCGCGGCGGCACGTAAGATCTCAATCAATGGATCAACCGTTTCTTTCCGCTGCGCCCAAAATATCTGCCGAGACCTAGAAGTGCGAAGCAACGTTGATAGCCCCTGCGCTCCAATGTCCTGAAGCCCACTGTCCTGGTTCTGGGTCAGAGTGGACAGGTAGTTGTACAGCTGCGGAAGAGCTTCCTCATCCTGTGTCGTCGACTTCGAGGAAGAAGTAAGGCTCGTCGAGACTATGTTGGTTAAGAAAGTGGATGTGAGTAGCGGAATAGGGTCTTCGGCATTCGCGGAATGGCGCAACAGGGGGAGAAATGGCTTGTATGGTTGAGGATGGGATATCAAAGCGGACGATAGGGACGGAGCGTCTAGGAGATAGGGTTAAGTTCATTAGTCCTTGCACTTCGCGACAAAAGCTTTGTAGAATCGTTTCTTACCGTTGATGAGATCTGCTGCCAGCACCAGGATATACTGTACAATATCGCTTCGCTTCGCCGCCGATTCGAGAACACTCTTCCCGCCCGAACCTCCTGCCAGCAAACTCACGTATCCTAGAATATCTCCATCGATTGTTTGACGTCGTTGCTCCTTGCGAACTTTGTCTACCGCCTTGATCTTCTTCAAGTGATCATCTGTGATGTTTCCAGCGCGAACAGCACCTTCCCACGGGATAGGGCGAGCTCGGATGTTGTTCTGCAGGGAGCTGAGGTAGGTGGGGGGCTCCAGCGAAGCAGCCGACATGTTTTTGGCAAGTAGATGGGCCTTCCAGGCGGTTGATCGGGAAAGCAGAAGCTAGGGAGAGGCGGGGTGTCGAGAGGGCTCGCGGGGGACAGCTGTAGACAATCGGAGTCGGGTCGGGTTGACGTCCAGCAGGCCGAATTGGGGAAGATGGACGCCAAGCCCATTCGAGTAATTGCTGCGCTCGTCCACGCAATCCAGACCAGGGCATAATCTCACAGCTGCAACGTGGAATCTACCTGCTATCTCATATTCTTCTGCCTTCTCTTATAACATACTGCACTACGCGTCTTTTCATGGATTTTTACTCCGAACCAGTCCCTCGTTTTATCGTGCTTCTGCCTGCGGTTGACGCAAGCAATCCGAGACACAGCCGCGCCCCGATCTCATAGCAACGCAAGCCTCGTATCGACATTGTTGATTATTCCATACGACCCTCTCTCGTATGTTGAAGAGCTGGAATAGGCGTTTGTCCTAAAACCCCTACTTTACTTCGTTCGCCGTTGTACGAGACATCTCGCTCTATGGCGCAAAATAGGTGGAAAGTCGGTTCTTTTTTACAGCAGGCCGTCGCGGGCGTAGAATCGCGATTGGACCAGATGCTGACCGAGGAGGAGGATGCAAAACGACAGCAGTCAAAACAAACTGCCTTGAGGCCAAAATCCGGTGACCAGTCTGGTAGTATGTTATTGGATGATACAGCATCGAGTGCCTGAATTAGATTGCTGACGTTTTTAAGACATCTCACGCAGTTCGTCCAATGCACGGAAAAATGACCGACTTCAAGAGCGCCTAGCTCGTGCTATGGTAAAAGCTAACGCACAGGGTGGTGCCGATTCTTCCTCCCCCGCTGGGGCCTCGCCTCTTGCCAGTCCTGTTCCGAGCAACGGCGCACGCTCAAGTATGGACATTGAGTCTAGTCTCGGCTCACTCCCCAATGATATAACCTCACCTACGGATTCCACACCAGTTACACCAGCGGTAGCACTCTCGAGAACGAGCCATGAGTCTTCGGCCTCGCCGCGCAATTCAGCGGACGTTGCAGCGCCCATTCCCAGCGAGAAAGATATCTCAATCCCTGCACCGACCTCCGAGCCTGAAAAGGCGGAATCCGAGTCCTCGTCCGTACCAAAAGAGCCTGCGCCAATCACTACCGACTCTCTGGTAGAGCGCGGCAACAGTCCATCTATCGAGGAAGGGACTTCAGATGGACTTTCACAAGCGGAGAAGAGTGTTACTGAATCAGAATTACAAGAAGAAATACATGGATATATTGAGCGAATCGATGCTTTGCAGTCGAAACTAAAATATCTAGCTCAGGAAGCCGCGGAATCTGCTCGAAAGGCGGCTGCTACAGCTGAACCTGGAAGTGCCGATAAACAGCTCCGAGAAAAAGATGAGAGGATTGCGCTTTTGCTCGAAGAAGGACATAAACTCTCCAAAACTGAGATGGACCATAGAACGCTAATCAAGAAGCTCCGACGGCAGCTAGTGGAAAACTCCAGGCTTCAAACCGAGGCAAAGAAGGAAAACGACCGGCTAGAGAGGGACTTGGCTAATGCTGAAGCTAGAGCTAAGCGAGCAGAGGCAGCAGAGAAGAGAGCAACTGGATCGCTTTCTGCCCAAACGAAGACCGCTCGAGACTCGGAAGCCGTAACAACTGAGCGGGATGCTTTAAGCCAAACAGTGCAGGAGATGAAGGGACAACTTGCTCGAGCAGTCTCCCGAGCAGACGCGGCAGAGGCAAAAGCCAATTCTGATGCATTGGCGCGGGAGAAGCAGCGTGCTGATCAGCTAGAGGAGGACCTTTCAAGTGCTAGGATTGAGCGCGAAATTGGCGAGGAGAAGCTGAGAAGGGAGATAATTGGTCTTAACGAGAATATCGAACAGGAGAAAGAAAAGGCCCGAGTGTTAGAAGCCGAGCTGAAAGGGGAACAGTCCGTGTTAGAGAGTAAGATGGAGTCTCTGCGGTTAAGGGCCGAGGAAGCGTCTTCCGGGGTTGCTGGGGACGCCCAGGTAAAACTCCTACGTCAGGTTGAGACTTTGCAGACGCAATACGCCGTTGCGAGCGAGAATTGGCAGGCCCTAGAGGGCTCTCTACTTTCGCGGTTGGCGAATGTGGAGAAGGAACGGGATGAAGTCGCGCGGCGAGAAGGGGAGGCACGACGAAAGATTCGTGAGGTGGTGCGCGTGCCTTAGTCCCCATATTTGCCTCCGGAGACTGACAGGGTATAGAACCTTAAAGTAAAACGAGTAGAGGAGGAACTTGAAAACGCCCAGGAAACCCAACGCGACCTTTCTAGCAAAGTAGAGGATCGCTCTCAGGAGCTACAGAAGGCCGAACAGAGACTCAAGAAGGCCGCCGATGAACTGACGGCGGCACAAAGCGAAACGGCTGAGCAAATAGCCATTTCTGACGCAACATGGACGCAGAAACTCGAGGACGAGCGATCGAAGTGGCGTGAGCAAGCCATGCGCCCTATGAACCCGCTCCGACGCAACGAGTCTCCTGTTTCCTTCCATCGACCCAGTAACTTAGAGGCTGCCGTGTCGCTGTCTGATTACCGCCCGACGAGTCGTCGCTCGTCCGCTATACCAGGTGCCACACCCGATATAGGCACGCCTCCACGGCAGAACTCTCTTCCCGTTTCAGCCTCCCAAGCGGTACTTTCTCCTGTACTTTCAAGTAGCGGATCGATACCACCAGTCCCAGAAACACCAAACATCATGTTCGAATCCGACGAGTTCTTCACTGGCTTAAGGACACCCTCAGCATTCGGTGGCGCCCCAACTCACTCTCGGGGAATCAACGATATCATTTCCGAGTCCACCGTCGGTGCTGGGCCGTCAGTCCAACTCGTTGAGCGAATGAGCGCCACGGTACGCCGACTGGAGAGCGAACGCGCCGCCTCAAAGGATGAATTGGCGCGCATAACTGCCCAGCGTGACGAAGCGCGCGAACAAGTCGTCGACCTGATGCGGGAGGTTGAAGAAAAAAGAGCGTCTGATACGCAGGTACAAGAGCTAGAGCAGAATATCCAAGAGCTCGACAGACGGTACGAGACTACGCTCGAGATGCTCGGCGAAAAGAGCGAGCAGGTGGAGGAGCTTCAGGCCGATATTGCGGACCTCAAGAAGATATACCGCGAGTTGGTTGATAGCACGATGAAGTGATCTTATATCTGTATAAATATGTAAATAGATGGTTACGGGAGGTCAAACTCTTGAAGAAGAAGAAGAAATCTTTGATGATTCATTTCATGTAGGGCATCTGAAAGGCTATCCACATCTTGATTGCATCCATTTTCGACCCATCACAAGACAATCCCCTCCCTCTCGGCAGCCTGCAGAATATAAGTCCGAACCTAGACCAACCCAGTCAACACCAACCTAATTAGAGAGGGGAAATCGGCTACTTACCTTTGCATCCGGCGCCATATCAATCGCCAACTTCCCATCCGCATTCTCCTTATCCGCCTCAGCACCAGCTTTCAACAACGTAAGCGCTGCATCACCCTGGCCCTCCGAGATAGCATGATGCAATGCTGTAAGCCCGTCAATATCGGCAGCATTTACGGGACTTCTACCTTCTTTCAGAAGAAGCTGGATAATAGGCGTAGAGCCTATTGCAGCGGCGCGATGAAGCGCCAGCTGGCCCCGCTTATCCTTGACTCGAGCACTGCATTTATTATTCAGTAGAGTGTGAACCGTGGAGAGGTTCGCCTTGGATGTTGCCAAGTGTAGGGCGTTCTGAGAGTATTGATTAGTTTAGACTAGCTAGAACAGGGCAGAATGGGAGAATGTTTACTTGGCCGGTGACGCTCTTTACATTAACGTCTGCGCCTTTCCGTAGGAGGAGATCGATGATGGGGTCTCCTTCTGCGTTTTTTAAACTTGACGCAATCATTAGAGGCGTCCAGCATGATCCGTCCTGGTTTAGTGTTAGTTTGTCAAACGATTCCGCGGAAGATATATGCAGATAAAAAAGCATACCTCAACATCAGGATCGAAGTCCTTGGTTGACACGAGAAGCTCGACGATGGGGAGGTGGTTATATGCCACTGCCCAGTGGATGGGAAGACGGCCGTCGTCATCCTTTCCTGTTGCTAGTTTTGGATTCGCCTATCGCTGGAATTAGATGATAGATTCAGAGATTACAGTAACAGAATCTGCAACAAGTAGCGCAGGGTACGTAGATCCGTACATTCAAGAGCGACTCGGCTATAGAAACTGTGGTGGGGTTAGCGAGAGCATATGCACGGGTTTTATATGGCAGGGCAGACAAACGTTTGCCCTCTCGAGCAGCCTCGTGAAGGGGGAATTTTGCATCGGCGGTGGTGGCCATAATCACTACTCCAGAGAAGATTGAAATAAATAGATGTGCTGTTGTATTTGTCCAATGCTGATGGGATGAGAAGCATGGAAAGTAGGCGGAGTGCAGGTGACGACAGTACCAGAATGGTGCCGTGTAGCCTCAGGCAGAAACATCTGTCAGAAGCTAAGAAACTTCCGTCAGTCTTTGATCACTTTACCCTCTACCTTACTGCTCTCCATTTACACCCCTCATCTATTTCCTAATTATTTTTCTCGTAACCGGTTCTAAATTCCCCCAATTCCACGAATCAGTGCGCCACTCGGAATTAGACCCGTCTAGACAGAGAAGACGCGAACTGCGATAGGATAGACCGGGACCCTTCGACGAGCTTGGGTTTGATTCCAAGCTTCTCGGACCTAGTGCGGCCCTCTTCTTGACGTCCCATCAGCAATAATGGACATGATACCGTCGACCACCCCCGGTGATGCCGTGCGCATGTCCGCGAAGAGGACCGCTGACCTTTTCGGCCCCGAATATCTCATGGTCACACCCTCCGTCGCGAACGGATCGATTGGCGTTTCTTACAGACGAAAAGCAGAATATGAAGACGTGAAGGGGCTCCCTCCGGCTCTCGCCGAAAAACAAGCGAAAGCAGCTGCCGCGCACTCGAAACGACCTAGGATCAGCGCACAACCTCAGGGAGAGGGTACCGGGGATAGAAGTGGCGCGTCTACGGCCCTTGTAAGGAGAGGAGGCCCTGGTCCGTCTGCGGGTGGTGTTGCAGGAGAAGATAAACCGAAGAGCTTGATCCAGAGGCCGTCGGCCACACGGCAACAACCCCCTGAGTGGCATCGACCTTGGAAGCTGATGAGAGTTATCTCGGGTCATCTAGGGTGGGTGCGGAGTTTGGCCGTGGAACCGAATAATGAATGGTTTGCTAGTGGTGCTGGTGATCGGACGATTAAGATTTGGAATCTGGCGACTGGTGCGTTGCGGTTGACTCTCACAGGTCATATTTCGACAGTTCGCGGCTTGGCTGTGTCCCCGCGACACCCATATCTCTTCTCCTGTGGTGAGGATAAGATGGTCAAATGCTGGGATTTGGAAACAAACAAGGTCATTCGCCATTACCATGGCCATCTAAGTGGAGTCTACACACTAGCGGTTCACCCGCGACTTGATCTGTTAGTCACCGGTGGTCGAGACGGCGTGGCGCGTGTCTGGGACATGCGCACACGAAGCAACATCCATGTCCTATCCGGCCATACCGGCACCGTCGCGGACCTACAATGCCAAGAAGCGGACCCCCAAGTCATAACTGGATCCCTAGACTCAACTGTTCGCCTCTGGGATCTCGCCGCCGGCAAGTCCATGGGTGTCCTAACGCACCACAAAAAGGGAGTCCGAGCCCTAGCCACACACCCGCGAGAATTTACCTTCGCGTCTGCTAGCACCGGAGCCATCAAACAATGGAAGTGCCCCGGTGGCGAATTCATGCAAAACTTCGAAGGCCACAACTCGGTCATCAACACGCTCTCCGTAAACGAAGACAACGTCCTCTTCTCCGGCGGCGACAACGGGTCCATGTCCTTCTGGGACTGGAAAACCGGTTACCGCTTCCAAAACATCGAGACAACCGCACAACCGGGTTCGCTGGAAGCCGAGGCTGGTATCATGGCTTCTACATTCGATCGGACCGGTTTGCGTCTGATCACCGGTGAGGCGGATAAGACAATCAAGGTCTGGAAACCGGATGACGAGGCTACACCGGAAAGTCACCCTGTGACGTGGGCTCCGACGCTGGGGAGACAGAGGTATTAGGAGCTTTTGATGACGCTCTTTACCACTTAGTTCTGCTCCTTATCCTTTTATAATTAAAGAAGAATATCCTACCCCACCGGCTTTAGGTCTTGCCTGACGGGTTTCCATGCACTTCTTGGAGTTCAGCGTTTGTCGATATGGTTGTTTCTGTTCTTTTATCTTGAAATTATTTGAAATATAAGGCTAGGGATTGGTGTATGTGACATGTCTAGTGTATTATATGACCAACAGAGAGTTCTACTTGTTAAAACAAGGGTATCATTTGATCTAAATTAGTATACAGTAATATCCTACACCACGTACCATGCTAAACGCCAATCCAATGCTTTCTACCATTATCCTCAAGTCTCCATACCCAATCCCAAACCCTTTGCCTCAGCATCATCCCGAAACGCAGCACGGACATCCTCCGCCGCAACCCTAAGCCTCACCTTCCCGCTTCGATCTCCCTGAGCCAAAATAGCAGTATTCCCTAGGGTTCCTCTGGAACTAGTCTCTAGAGCAAGGACCCCAGAGTTCATGAGCTCCATTGCTGCGAACCCCAACGCCTTGACGCGGGCCCTGTTTCCGCCGGAAAGCAAGAAGTCTTTAATCCCAGCACCGGCCGCCCCGGCAACAGCTACCGCAGCGTCGGCGATTCGTTTTGCTTCGTCCATAACGTCGCCGAAGGTGGATTCCGTGACACCTGTTCGGCGAACGCGCGCTAGGAGGGCGGCTAGGAAGAGTTTTGCGGAGAGGGGGAGGCAGCGGAGGGATTGTTGGAGGGGTGTTGAGGTTGCCTCTTGGATGGCTTGTTTGATGGTTACAATTGTGACTCGGCCCGATGGCTGTATCTGGGAGGCGGTGCGCTTTTGTGGGGATTCCGTTTTGGTGCGGGAAAGGGCCTGTTTGGTACTTGCTCTTTCTTTCCGCGCTGGTGTCTTGCTGGGTGTCGGTGGGAGCGAGTCGGCGTCGTCTGCATCCAGATCCTCAACTGCGGCGGCGTCACCGGACTGCTCTGCGATTTCAACTGCTCGTCGGCAGATATCCAAGGCGCGTCGAGCGTCACCACTGACGGCGGCCACTTTGCGGCTAGCGAATTGAATTGCATCTGAGTCGACGATATTTCCTGGTACACTTGCTAATCGAGTACTGATGATCTCCATCAGATCGGTATGTGTGTAACCTGGAAATGTGATGCGGGTCAGACCGAGACGACTTGAGATTTTATTACTTAAGGTTCGCTCCGGAAGGTCCATAGTGTTTGCAACTGCAAGCACAATGAGACGAGAATGGCGGAGGGCCGGCCAGTTGAAGAAATTGTACATGACTGATTGGTTCTTGGTGACCAGTTGGTCTAACTCGTCCATGAGCACGACACAAGATACTCTTCGAGGGGAGGGGTTAGAAAATTCCCGATCTAGCAAATCAAGGGCATGGGAGGAGGATACTCGATCGCCCTTCAATGCTTCCCAAAGCAGGGAGTACGATTGATGGGGATCGGTGACTTTCATCCCGTTTATCTCCACGAATATGAAGTCGTCCATCTCCTCTGCAAGAACGGCAGAGTTTAACTGTGCGACAACCTCGCGGACTGTGGCTGTTTTCCCGGTCCCAGGTGTTCCAGAGATATAAATACAGGTGCCGGTTCCTTCCAGAATGGCGGCACTGAGATGACTATATACCGTGTCGAATTCCCTCTTCCGGCATGGAAGCGAGTCGGGAACGGTGGAAACATGCAGAAGATTGCGTGCCTGACGATAGGGTGATGCAAAATGGGTGGGCGAAAGCACGCGTGTACCGAGAGGGGTAAATTCAAGAGGTTTCTTGACGATAATTCTAATTCAAAGGGGTCAGCCTTCAAATCTTTCAATATGAGATGTTCATTTACCTCTTATGGGACGGAGTAGTCATCGCTTTCTGGCGTCGAGATTGTGGTGTAGCATTGGCTACCTTCTGTTTTTTCCTTGGAGTAGTTGGCAGTTCATCAACAACATCATTTCTTTCGTCATACTAGCTCTTGTGTTAGATTCTGTCAGAGGACTGATAAAGTGCAATAGAAACTTACGTCGGTATCAACTTGTTTTCGCTTTTTAGCTGCTTTCAAGCCATCTTTAATCAAGTCTATGAGGTCCTGGATTTGGTCCTCTCGGTAGACATCCTCCCACACAAACTCCTCCGTATATCGTCCCTGCAGCTGGCTGACGCCCCTACGACAAACAATACATTTATTGTATTCGGCCAATTCTTCCTTCGCTTTCGGTGGGGTGCCGTTCGGGTACCGGGCGAAGAAGACATCTTTAGACATCACTTGAGCTTTCCCATTGATTGAACTCAGCGGGTTAACGTTGAAGTCCGTCGTCAGATATTGCTCATTTGGTAACGCATCTGTTCTCTGCTTGTTTCTCGTTGATATGAACTCGTCCGGGGAGGCAAACCACATAATGTTTGCAGACTTGATGGGTTCACCATCCTCAGTATCTTCTTCCTCAAGAAACTCCGTGATGATTCCCACCCAATCTTTCCTAGGCTCTGGAGATTTCAGCAGAATAACTTCGCCCACTCTGCACTCAAAAGGACCCGTTCGAGCTCCAATGATCTTCCGCTGGGGTTGGCGTGAGGAGCGTCTTCGGGACGACTTTGGTGTCCCCCTAAAACTTTCCGTTGTGTTTTCGGCTTCGCCAACATCGTCTAATCCAGTATCGTATATCAACTCCCATGGAAGGTCTTCATCACCAAGTTCATCGTCGGAATCATCACGGATAACACCTCCCTTGGTCATCCACTGTTCGGCACGCTTGAGGGCATCGCGCTTGCGGGATTTTGAAGTGGCATTATCGTCTGCAATATCGAGAGCCATCTGGATTATGGAAGTATTTTGGAATCGATAGTGGCGAACTTCAGCAAGCAATGGCCGGTCGTCTTCGACGTCGAGCTCAGGAACCCGAAAGACGCGAAAAACCGCGTCTGTCCACTTTGATCCTTTAATGGATTAGCGTCAATATCACGTGCTTTTATAACTCATTTTAGGTTTAGCTTTGTTTCCTGACCCAAAATGGAAGGTGCTCTCCAAGTATACAAATCGCTAGGAAATAATAATAATACTAGGGAGGCCACTCAAACAGTGGCATGATCCTCTCCAACAAGGAGTGACCTGACTGGTGTTAGCCTGAAAGTAATGACCGTAGCAAACCAATCGGACATTGATGGTTGACCTGTTTCCCTTAACAAACCTGGTGACTGCATGCTTCCGAGACACCTATGCCATTCCTAATAACGATTCATTCCACGGGTAGTTGCTGGAAGAAAAAAGCAATATATAAAAAAAAAATAAAGACCCATCTTCTGTTGTCCATGGGTGGGATAATGCTGGTTGGCTGGTGGCATCGAAAACAGTGAGCTGCTGGTTGCGCTCGGCGATTGCCCTGCTTCACGCTCTTTTCCACTGGCACCTTCTTGTTCTCCCTTTCATCCAATTTTATCTCAGCACCCATGTGTGTTGCCTCCTCTGTTCTTCTCGTCGGCTGCGTCTGCAATCCTCTTGTCTCAAACCTCATTCCCATCCTCTTCTAGCTCGCCAAAACCACCGGCCTCTTCAATTCTGAAGCGGTAGTCTCAAAATGGAGTTAGTGTCTGATTCGACCCTTATTCCATCCTAAAATTGCTGATAGCCTCGCAGTCATGAAACATCTGGTGCCCAAGGTAAGAGCACTATGCAAAGCAATGCTCCATCCCTGTCAATCATACACTCAATCCATACAGAGTGGCAGCTCCCAGGATACGGCCGATCAGCACCAAAGAAAAGCACTTTAGTCTCAACACACCAAACCGAAGCACCGTCTCGTAACACCACTCCTCAGCCGGAGCCTCACAGACAGCCACCCACATGCCCAAAGACACCCGGCCCCAGTTCACGAAATGTCGCGGCTACTCGAGGAACACCGAATGTGAGAGGTCGAGGAGCCGCGAGAGGTAGGGCAACACCACCTAGAGGAGTCGCATCAGGCCAGCCAAGCAGTCTATTTCGGGACTCTCTTGCAAAATCGAAGTGGAGAAACAGGTCGAAACCGGGAGGTGAGCATCATCGTTGTGACATTGTCATTTGTAGCTGATAAAACCGGGTGGCATAGGTGTGGTACAGCTACCTGCTCCTTTTGGGACCTTCAAACACGAGTAAGTAGCCCACGATCATTCCCCAAAGGCGGCACTCTAATGGCCTTCTCAGGTTCTTTGGCGCTGCAAGGGTCACAGCCCCAGTGAGAAAGGGGACCACGGGACACGGTCGAAATGAAGTATTTGAGAATATCAGCCAGAGAACCGGTGCCTTTATTAACCCACCAGCGTATACCGACAAGGTTTGTACCATGCATCCCGCTATGAAAGATGCTGCTAAATAGAAGGATAGATCATTCAAATATGGGGCGAACCGAATCAAATTGCTGCGGCCGAAGAACAACTCAAAGCTACCATTGCCAAGTGCAATAGTCTCAACAAGTCCAATATCCGAAGCGATTGGTCTAAGATAAATGCCTATTCGGTCAAGAAGGAGGCAAGCGCTAAGTACAGGGAACGAGGTGAAAACATGCTGCATGAACTTCGAAAGCTCCCTGAGTTGGGTACCATGTTTCCTGAGCAGGTTAGCCGTTCCCGAGGCTCGCCATGTCCTACCTCAAATGGTCTCTAACACATCTTCATTAGTTACTATTTTTATGGCCAAAAGATGGACCTTCTTTGCACGAATGCCTCGGTCCTGAATCGGAACCCCTTGACTCAATCCGGGTTAGATTTGGATGTCATGTGTTTGTTCCAAAAGATTTGCCTGGCTATATATGCGCGGTTGGTCACAATCACGAAAGCATGAAGCAAATCGCTGAGAGTATCAGAATTCTGTGGGCTGAGACCGCAGCTAAGAGCAACATTAAAGCCAAGATTTATCTCGTAGAACCCCCAGAGCCGAAGGTCATGAAAGGGAAAATCGTGATCATGAAGGAGAACCAGCTACACAAACCCGACCTTCAGGGGAGTCGACTGAAGGGTCACAATTTGGAGAAATGGCAGGACCAGGTTGACTTGGTACAATCCAGGAACAACACTCGTCTTTTAACTGCTGTTGAGAATTGTTTGAAAGGCGTTTCCTTTGTTCGTGGACACCTGCGGATGCGTGTTAATCTTGGTACATTTGTACTTGAAAATTACCAGGTGCCTGAAGATGAAAAGTCGTGGTACCGCTTTGAGGAATTCAGAGAGATGCTGTTGCACGGGCAAACCAGAGGTCGACTGATTCCAGGGTACGTCTCTTCTTTAGAAACGTGTTGAAAGTAACTAACTTGTGACCGCCGGTAGTTTTAAAGTCGGCCAATCTGAATTGCTTAACAGGTGCTTCAAGGCGAGTGATTTATTCGAGCCATGCGATGGCAAGTCCACTTCGCTCGAAACCACAGAGCTCGCATACTCTGTAAACTTTGAATTCCTCGGTACAGACAAATCTATGCTTCGACTGGAAGCAGAATTTTCAAAGAGCCCTGGGGCACGAGAATACGAAATCAAAGAACGCCGCTGGCTTAGGCCTCGCACCGGTGGCCAAACCGGAGACAAGCAGCCCCCTCTGCATGTGGCCGTTATTGACTTTGGACGGTGAGATACGGTGTCCCTTTGGTAAACCATCAACTTGACTAACTCATTTGCAGGTCGGACTGGCAGCTGGAAATAAAGTCGCTTGAATTCCATGAAACATCATCAATTGACACAGCCCTGAAAGCATTCTCGCACTCAATCGGATTCCGACGCACAGAAAACATGGGTAATATCTCCGCAAAGCCTGAAAGGAAGGTAACTTTCCCTGCGAGCCCTCCGGTGTCTAGGCTGGTGGAAAAATCTGCCATTCGGTACCGGATGAAAGGCACAAAATACATTTTTGAAATAGCCCGTTATGATGAGTACAGACGTGCAGAGGTACCGATCATTCCGACAGGCGCCACGATGGCTGGAGACATGTCAGACGTTCCCTATACATCGTGGGGTGCATCAGTCTTCCAAGCAAACTGGGATACTTTGCTCGGGGGACATGCAAATTTACCAGTTGGGCATTCTGCAAAGTACAGTCCGAACCTAGCCACATTCTTCCCCCCCAAAGAAGCTTCGCCTGCGTCAGAAGACCGGACTGAAGGATTTTGGGAGTTCATCAATCTGGTCAGGCAAGCGGCCGAAGTCCTGGGTTCAACACGGGCCTCCTCAGAGGAAACCGATATGGACATTGTATCCAATTCCGGATCGTCTTCGATAAAGGCTGGTTCGTTGAGATCTCCTGCAACACCTGCACCTACTACTGTAACGGGTTCCGCCGGGATGTTGAATGCAGATCTGGGTACCTTATTTTAAGCAACTGAACATGGTCGATGCATTCCGGGAAGTCCGCCGGGCGAGGCCTCGGTCGAAAGAACTAATGACCTATGTTATGTTACATTCGTCCCTGCTTTTGTTGTTGCCCGCTTTAATCACATTGTTTAATCTTTGCCGCAATTTGATTTCAAGTCCCCTGTTAGTGTACATTCATTCAACCAGCAGCCGCAGGCTCGCCTGATGATGCAGCCCCCTCACTCATCAACTTTTGCCTCAGAGCTGTTAAATTGTTAGTCCCCGCGTTGTTGGTTACCAGCAAAGAATAAAGATTCTCCCACTAACCGTCTTCAAAGACCCTTTGCTGCGAGCTCTTAGTCTGCACCAGCTTCTCCAACTCCGTAAGATTTGTTTCCAATTCCTTCACCTTCTGCTCGTAAAATTCGATCGCCTTTGCCGGTGTCTGTCAGGTGTTAAAATAAAAAATCAGCCACAAATCCTGTACGCACAAAAACCACAACAAGAAAGATTCATGAAACAAAAGATCATATCTTACCTTCTCAACATAATACCCCGTCCCAACATCAACAAGCACCTTCTCCCTATCCGTCAACCGCCCCTTAACATACAACGAACTCGTCAACGGCACAAGGATCTCGTCCTTCCCCTGCGTGCCCTTCTTCGCGGACCCCACAACCCCATCATTGATTGAGCGCACGCAGTCCCGGAAGCGCGACTGGGCGGCGCGCAGCTTTGTGTGTGAGGTGGTGAGGTGCTCGAGTTCAGAGGAGAGACGGGTTTGCAGGGCGCGGAGTTGTGGCGCGGAGAGGGAGGATATGTTTACTGTTGGGTTGGTTGAGTTGATTGTTAGCTGGTTGGTTACCAGTTTGCGGGGGTTGCTTGGTTTGGGTTTGGGCTTTGTAGGTAGGTAGGCAGGTAGGCAGGTAAAGGGGTAGGGAGAATTTTTGTGTATAGTTAGTATATACATACCTGCGCCGGGAGGAGCTTCGGGCTCTGATGCGGGGGTGTTTGGAGGGGGCATGTTGGGCTTTTTTTAATTTATTTTCCCCCCTTCGTCGTGGAGGTGTGATTGATGAGGGTTGTTGTGGGCGGGGATAGATAGAGGTTTAGGAGTGGCCTTGAGGAAGGGCTCTAGAGGTCGAGCGGTGTGACTTGTTCAATGAGTGGAGGGGGAAACTGTTGGCAAGTCTTTTATGGAGGAGTGAGTTCGGATAAAGTTGAAGCTGTCTCTGTGCTCAAGCTCGGGCCACTTGGGTGCTTAACTTACTGGATAGGGTTTAGCGTCGTTGATATTGTTCTTTTATTTGTTAGTCTTTGCGATACTTAACACTCTAGGTAAGATACTTAAACTAAATCACTCCGGATGGGTGTATGCTGCCATTATCAAGCTAAAAGTAGCTATAACTAATAAGCGACGTTGGTAATCTCTCCGCACAGCAAAGCAACCGTTTCCTACAGTAGACTACGCATCTTGTCTACCCAGTGTGTCAAACCGCTTGGCCTATGAACCAAGAATGGGGCTCCTTGGATCTAACTTTTGAACTGAAAATAGTATTGTCTCGTTAATAACTTGATCAATATCACGAATTTTCGAGAATGGAGTGGATGATTGTAATATCCAGGAAGTCAGGGATATAGTAGTTTTTTGGTACGCGGAGGGACGGGGATGGTTGTTTTAGGTGTCGGGGTGTGGAAGAATGGTCTTGAATGAATATAATAGAGCTTAGTATTCTGTTTCAGTTCAAGTGCTGAGAATGAATTCATGAGTGTTGATATTTTGGAATATTAGGTAGATAACTTTGGGGGTCTTAGGAGGAAGAATCGCATATTTTTCAGGGCCTCAAGAAGCTTACTAGTATGCTAAACAACCACAGTAACTCCATTAATACAATTCCCTAAATTATTCAAAACACGCCACTGATGTAATCAATAGCTTGCGCCTTCTCGACAATGCCCTTCAAAGTGCCCACAAATTCCACATGCGCAGGGTCCTTCTTGACATAGTAGTCCCGGTCTTCGGCGCTCGCGAATTCAACCACGAATCCATGAGTCATGCCATTCTTAAGGAGAAGTCCAAGTCAGCATATAGTTCCCTCGATAGTTGAATCAAATAATGGAGGGGTTTGGATATTGATGGCGAACCTGTAGCCCTTCGGGAGAGTTATCTACGCCACCTGACGAGGAGACGATATATGGTTTCTGAGTGACCGGATGCAGGCAGTTGTCTTTGAGACCTAGCATGCGCGTACAGACCTATTTGAGCGTGAGAATAGTAGTAGGTTCTTGTGGAAGATGGGCTGGCTTACGTCGTTGACGGCTTCGGCGCTAAGGCCTGCTTTGAGTTGGAAAAGGACGATGTGGGTGATGGGCATATTGGACGGTTGGATTCCAGTCTATGGAGAAACTCGGAGAAAGAAAGAAGATGAATTGATAGATGGATGTCTTATCTGGCATTTGATGCTATAACGTAAATCCCGGTCGGTTCGTAGTTCCCGGTCGGTTCGCAGAACTCCAAAAAAAATCCATGCTTGCTCAATTTTAAAGTACTGTACAACAACTAAAAGTGATTTAAATTAGAGAAACTAAAAAC
>JAPDEH010000070.1:0-144875 GCA_027569075.1 Aspergillus asperescens | reverse complement strand
ATCCCATATGTATGTTAGCTGTTTTAGATAGGAGTGAAATCCTGTTGCCCAGAGGCAATAGGTAGAGCGTGCATAGTCTTAGACTGAAAAACGCTCTCTAATATGGAAGAATAATAATAATAATAATACTCCCTTTCACACTAGTCGCATACCTACTCAAGGCCCCAGACCCTTATACCCATCCCATATGTATGTTAGCTGTTTTAGATAGGAGTGAAATCCTGTTGCCCAGGGGCAATAGGTAGAGCATGCATAGTCTTAGACTGAAAAACGCTCTCTAATATGGAAGAATAATAATAATAACAGCAGTATAGGCCAGACCCTCTGGTCCTTACAAATGGTGCAGTATCCCCTATAAGGTTTACAACTTGAATTAAATTAAATTAAATTGAATTAAAGTGGATGACAAAGACACAAAGAGTGCAAACAATCTTCTTATTGGGATTTAACAAAAAAATTAATACAGTGCTGTGCTGAGGTCTTTGGCTCACAGAATTAGGGTTTGGCAGCCTCAGCAAGACTGGATAAGTTGAATTCCTCTCGGCGACGTCTCACTGCGATCTTACACAATGGGTCTGTAATTTGGCCCTCTGCGCGGTACACAGTCTCCGGCCTCTGTCCATCCAAGAGCTTGATATCGTATTTAATTAGGATGTGAACGAGAATCAGCTTTGCTGCGGTGGCGGCAAAAAATCTCCCTGGGCATGCATGCTTTCCAAGCCCAAAGCCTGAATGGTTAACACTGGTTGTCACAAGCTGGCCCGTATTTTCGTGGCCGGGGAGCTGCCGCAGTTGATAGAACCGATAGCCGTCAAATTGATCTGCGTCAGGATATTCTGACACCTGTGGATCCCACATGTTTCGATTGGAGACCTGGATCGGCGTTCCCTTTGGAATTTCCAGCCCATCAGATAATTTTACATCTTCCACGGTCACGCGTGAAAAGCTCGCTGCGGAGGGAGACAGGCATCAGTTCTCGCGACTTGACAATATATTGCACCGGGAGGGGAGAGGGTAAAGAGGAGGTATGTGTGGTGTGCACGCACTGAGTAAAAGCGGCTTCAGCCGCTGGGTCTCTTTGAGCACACTGTCCATCAGTTTTAGCTCATACACTGCTGTCTTTCCTAAACCGTACTTCCTGAAAATCATGACTGCCTCCTCACGAAGATCCTTGACCAGGTCTGGGCGGGTACAAAGGTTGAAGATTGTCTGCGTGAGAAGGTCCGAGGTGGAGTGGACTGCCGCAAGGGAGGCTCTGAGTAAGAGTAGAGTAGGGTTGTATTTAGCACCCTTAGCTCCATCTTCGAACCATTGCAACAAGTCGTCTTTTTTATCTCCGCCCGCACTCTGGGACCGTCTTTCTGCCACAAAACAGGCAAGAATCCGTTGCGCCTCAGCCATGTCAGAGCGAACCCGCTGGCAGGCCGGCGAGAACTTGGCTACCAGAGGCCGCATAAAGGGTGGCCACCAGTTGAGCAGCTCCACACCCATGAAGAAATTATGATTGTAGCTCACTGTGACCCGGAGCCAGTCGGGGTCACGACATAGCTTCGGACCTAAAAACAACCTTGACGACTCCTGTGCTATCAGGTCCACTATGTTCGGATGCAGACTAAATGCATGCCACTCTGCGAGGGTGGTTGTTCTTTTCAGCCCCGGGTCAAACTACCAGAGGGTGGCAAAACACCAGTCTGTCTGATCTTACCTGGGCTGTCGGTCCACCGTGTTCGGAGGTGATGTTCGATTTCTTCGGAAACTGGGAGAAGGAACTTCCCTGATAATGGATGCCATGAGGTTGGAAGCCTTAACAAGTGATAAAAACTGACACTCACCGATCTCGCGGGTCATTTTACTCTGGAAGGTATCCGTAAAGAGCTTATTCTCCATGGGGCTCTGCTTGAACATCTCAAATCCGCGTATTCGTCCATGAAGAAGCTATGTGTGTCGATTATTAGTAGCGTTCCGCGAGCCCATGTATCGGCAATGGGGAAGTACCTGTTCAACCCGCTTGCTAAAGTCAAACCTGCCGTCGTTGCGGATTTCGTGTATGTATTTGTGGCTGAGTATCATCTCAACTTCACGGCTCGTCACTATGTAGAATGCATTTTGAGACGATGGGGACCTTAGCTCTGCTGTCTAAATGATCTGGGTAGTCGGGAGCATTAATTCTACCTGTTCAAATGCAGTTTCAAAGAGATGTCGGCCCTGATCAATGAAGCGCTTTTTGGCGTTGGTGTAGAGCCATTCAGACCGTGTTCTGTCGTTGAATACCTTTCCCTTAACTCGTGGCTTCGGGGATAGAATGGCGAAAACTACACACATAAGCCCAAGGGCAGCTAAGAGGCCAACCTGATCGACGCTGAGACTTTGGAGTCGGTTCATTGTATTTTATCGGGTAGATTTGGTAAAGGTAGTTGTCGCATCTGGTGTGGTCTCTATGACCAGCGTTGTCGAACTTATAGCCTGTGAAAATGGTCTGAAAGATCCTGGGGCAGGAGCATTCTGGTATGTAATACAACATAAGTCGCATATGGACACAAATGACGCAATATCACTGTATATCTCTTGCTTAAACCCTTGCGTCCATGATAAAGACCATTTGCCTAAGGGGATTCATATTTTGGTATGATCTGCCTTGCTATTCATAAGATAAGAGTACAGAGTATTTAAATTCAAATCCACAAGGTGCATAACACATGAAAGGCCCATTGTTCTGCCTATTGCAGCCTGTGAACACTGGCTGCACAAAATTAGCGGTGTGCGAGTGTAGAATATTCTGCTATTATGCATGTGCCTCTAGCCGACTGAAGCCTATGCTTTAGACCCATTAGATGAACGCGAGGGTAGAGTACTTCTGGGGAACGTGGGCCAATAACCATGTAGGCTACTGCTGTGTACTCTGGCATGTCCTAACACGAAGGAGCTTCTTTAGTCTCCCAACTTCGACCCCCTTTGGATGGCCCATTGGCCTTGCTGCCTGGGAACATGGAGCACTGCTCTGAGCAAGGTCAGTGTTTGCCTCCTGCATAAGGTCAGGAGCCGAATCTGCCTGTGGGAGGACCGGCATATAATACCACATAGTTAAGTGAAGTCCCAGGCCACAGGGAAAGTACCTCCTTTTCCATCGGACAGCAAACCATAGACGAAGCATAAAGCGAAAGAACTATCTTCAGTGCATCCACTTCCCACGGGAGAACTGTGTCAACATTTTCAGGTCATGGACTCCACTCGAGAGAAGCTCCTGGCAACGACTTCCAAGTTTGTGGCAACCTTCAACGCCTGGGATGTGGAGGCGATTCTTGCCCTTCGCTCCGACAATTGCCTTACACACCCATGCTGCCCAAGCTTCAGCACCCGCCCAATGAACAATGAGGAAATTCGGGCGGCGTCTATCGCATGGTTGGGCGTCAAGCGTCACTATCGGTTTCGCATTATCGACGAGAGCAATATATTGGTTGATGAGGCCGCAAAAAAGGTTGCGTTCCGTGCACATGCTACGGCGCAGACCGTTGTCGGTCCGTACGAAAATGAGTATATGATTATTCTTCGAATGACGGATGATTGTGCCCTCGTGGATCAGATGTGGGAGTTTTATGACACAGTGCGGCTTCAGGGACTCCAGGATAGAATGGGAGCAAACCAGGTGCCTGCTGGGTGCGTTGGTCCTTTTACCGTCACTACAACTCCTGAGCATGATGAAGGGCTCTCGGCGAAGACTGAGCGGAAGGCTGCCACATAGTTATTTTTCTAGAGCGGAATCCATTGTCTTCTAGATGAGGACTTCTCTTCTCGGATCATCTGCTGTTGCTTTAAGTGGGATCTTCAATTCAACTATCGGAATCTGTGTTCTCCCTGCGTACAATGCCTATGTATTTGGTCCCTTGCTGGAAAGCCTGAACGAATCCTTGATAGTGCAACTGGCTGCCACCTTGAGCTATTAAATATGTTGTGTTCTCTGCCATGCATCACCTGTAAATTTGCGCGTCTTCAAAAATGTTCAGCTTCACGCCGCCAGTGCAGTGGCGAGCAGTTGCTCCCGAGTGGGGCTGCACGGCTTTTGTCATGGCTTTCGGTAGTTGTGGAACCTAGAAAGTCTTGACCATGAGGGTATAGAACTAGTATGCAGCTAGGAGCTGGGGGAATTGATAATCGGTGGGTATTTAGTGAGTTACAGACATGATAATGTTGATTGTCATTTATTTCCTTCCACAGAAAATGGTACAAGGCTTCACCGTGTACTCTTACAGGTATTTGGCATGTTCTCGCGAGGATTTTCAACACTTGCGATGGCATCCAAGGTTGAAACAGCAATATTCCTTGAGATACTGTACAGGACTAGGATGCCCACCAGTGCCTTGCCTTTTGTTCAAGGCACACAACGTACTGTTCTCCTCGCTTGGCGTGTTTATTCATTCCACGAATTATGTCTGGAAAATTAAATGATAGATACACTGATCACAAATAGCGGGACTTGAGATGGACAAGGTAAATATATTTGCTTGGAGTCTTTCAGGGACAATCTTCAGTTCAAATTGATGTAGCATGAGGTAATGGCCGGCGCCACATGAACAATGTGGTAGTTATTTTATTTACGTTGCGGAAGCCAAGATATCCACTCATCCACAGATATGTGAGGGTGAATATTCCTTTGCCGGGGTTATATGATATTGAGGTTAAGAATGCGGCAGCCCTTGCGCTGATAGACAGGCCTCCTTCATGCAGGTTTTGCACGCATATCTAAGACACCGGGAATCTGCCTTATTTTATCTCGCGGAGAGTGATGGAAGAAAGATCTGATTGGATAAAGTGCAGCGTAAGTCAGAAGTGGGAGATAGCAGCCACTGGTTCATTCCCTGTGTAACAATGGCGAACATGTAGGTTACACAAGGGGTTGCTAATGCCCATGCATTTGGTTTGAAGGGCTTTTTCTGTTTCTAGCTTAAGCGTCTAATATTTTCTGCATGGATATTTTGTCTACACAAATGTCTCAGACAAATGTCAGATAAAAGACCTGTGCTCATGACTTCACATGATGCTCCGGATTAAGTGCACTTCATAGCACAGACACCACCATGAGTCAAGCTAAGGTGGATAACCCAAAGCTTCGTGTTATCATCGTTGGAGGCTCTGTTGCTGGGTTGACTTTGGCACATTGCCTGGCTAAAGCAGATATCGACCATATAGTCCTCGAAAAACGAGCAGAGATCAGTCCCCAAGAGGGTGCCTTCATTGGCATCTGGCCCAACGGAGCTCGAATATTCGACCAGCTTGGGCTCTATGCTGAATTGGAGACCCTCACTGTGCCCATCCATAGAATGCATGTTCGTTTTCCAGATGGATTTACATTTAGCAGCTCTTTACCCAGTGAGATTCAGGAAAGGTGTGTACGCTGATTGCCCCGCACATGGGAGCCCGAGCGCTAACCAGATTCCTTCTGGTCAGATTCGGATATCCCATCATATCGCTGGATCGTCAGAAGGTCTTGGAGATTCTTCATGAGCGGTATCCGACCAAGTCCAACGTGCTTGTCAACAAGAAGGTGACAGAGGTGTGCGTTCATGCTACCGGAGCTTCAGTGGTGACGGAAGATGGATCTGTATATACGGGAGACCTCGTAGTCGGGGCCGATGGCGTCCATAGCCGGATTCGGTCTGAGATGTGGCGACTAGCAGATGCACAGCGTCCGGGTCTCATCACTCCCCATGAGAGAAAAGGTTTGTAGAATCCGGCCTGATGCGTACGCCTGATTTGTTCTTCAAGTAGCTAACTGGAACTACTGTAGCTTTCACAGTGGAATACGCATGCGTCTTCGGGATATCAGAAAATCTGCCCAGTCTTCGGGCTGGAGAGCACATAAACTCTTATTCAAACGGGCTCTGCATAATAACATTCCACGGAAAAGAGGGCCGTGTCTTCTGGTTCATCCTTGTGAAACTTCCGGAAAAGTCTGTGTACCCAAACACTCCACGGTTCTCAGCGAACGATGCGGCCAGCTTCTGCCACCGTTTTGCCAGCGTTTGCGTCTTCGACGACATCTGCGTGGGGGATCTCTGGTCGGGCAAGACGTTTGCTACCATGACTGCGTTGGAGGAGGGCCTGCTGCAAACGTGGCATTTCGACCGCCTTGTGCTCCTTGGAGACAGCGTTCATAAAGTAAGTTCTACCCCTACATAGTAAATTCTCTGTATTTAATATTAGCAATAGATGACCCCGAATATTGGACAGGGCGCAAATACCGCGGTAGAGGACGCTGCGGTGCTGGCCTCACTGCTCAGAAAGCTCTCCAAGTTAGAACCTGAAACTCGCAAAGCCACGCCAACTATGAATAGAATGTTTGCCGAACTTCAGTCGATGAGATACAGCAGGGTAAAGAGCACATATCAAAGATCCCGCTTTGGCGCTCGGCTTCATACGCGGGACGACTTGATTAAGACCCTAGTCGGTCGATATATCTTCCCATATGCAGGTCGCCGGGTCGTCGACAGGGCATCCAAGGCATTAGCCGATGCAGATTCTATTGACTTCTTACCACCACCAAAGAGATCAGGGACTGCCTGGAGCAAATACAGCTCCCATATTAGATCGTCAAGGGCGCCCAGCCTGGAGTCGACTATGATCTATTTACCGATACTGCTCCCGTGCTTGTTCTATTTCATCTATTCAAGCCTCACTGTACCTCCCCTTGCTAAGTGAACTCAATGAGATTCTGCCATAATCGACCTATATGTCTCGCAGTAAGACTACATTTTTTTTTGCTTTTTTTGTAGTCCAAGGGTCGTGGTGCAATTGTTCTAGAAGATCTGTTCTCGTAGTTATACACGGCGTTGTGATTTTGGCATCGCTGAATTTCTCGTTATGTCGGATAGGGCAGTAGAAAATCCTGTGCCCAATATGAGGAGGGCAGTGACAAGAAGGGCCGGGTTACTCGATGACATTAACGTTCAATTTCACAAAGCGGTCATTTAAAAGCGATACAGAGCCCGACTATCTCTCGCCGTGTTCTTCCTGTCCTTGGAGCGTCGAAAACGGGTTATATCTTTATACATCCCGTTTTGAGCCTGGATGACCTAATGTGGTGGGTGTTCTTCTAGGACGGCACAAGCCTATCGACCGCAATTCCGAAGATCATCGCCGAGTTCCACTCGCAGAACAAGATGGGCTAGTACGTCAGCGAGTACTCTCTCTCATTGTGTAGCGTTAGTCTGATCTATGGCAAACTATACACGTTCTACCCGGTCAGATTCATCTTCCTTATCACACTTGCGCTGGGCGTAGGCAAACAGACTCAGTGTTGGCTCTCCTGGGTGGAACATTGTACGTAGCGAGGCTCATTTTTGATATATCTTGTTGCATCTAGCTCCGAAAGAGCAGCCTCGGGTGGAACATAGGAATACCACCACATTGTCATGACAGTAAAGAGAGGTCTACATAGACGCAGAACGACCATCAGGCGTATTATCAAACAAAACAGATCAACAAGGATACAATGACGGAACGCCATCACTTCTGGCACCATATATGATGGTGGCAAACTCTTACATCTTTAAGTCTAGTTTCTTGAACGCTGGGAGAAAGAGCAGTCTGCCCCGTTGCCAACCGCTTAATCCAACCCCAGAACACCAGAAAGAGGCAGCAGGGTCCAGCACAAACGGTCTCTCACCCAGAGGATCAGTATCCGACGGGCTGACGAGATACAGTTTTGTCACTTCGGTCACCAGCTTTTCAGCTCCGTTTCTTTTCGTTTCTTTGGCCTATCTCATACTGCCTGAGACGATGATAGCAAATGGGATACACGGTATCCAATGAGAGCACGATTCCAATGTAAAACCAACACAGGGGACTGTCCAGCCACGGAGCACTGTCGACCCGATGCTGGAAGCGAATGCATAACTTTATAAACCCGCCAACCGTCGAGATAGCGCGGGAAAACCTGGTGGGGTCAGCCACGATGTACTTCTCCCAAGGAACAGTGTTCTATGTATATGGCCAGGCTCACCAGATTAAATATGAAGCTCCGCGGGTGTTACCCCGACAGAGGAGTTGACCCACTCCACACGAGCTTGACAGGAATTGGCAAAGAGCCCCGCCCCAATGAAATCCCAAGGCAGGGCCTATTTCGGCAGCCAGGGCCAACTGGCCTAGGCCAAAGGCGAGAATAACAAAGACGTAAAGAAGGACGATGTGTCGCTGGGCTAGTGGGGTGTGAGTCCAGTCGTTGCGAGCAAACTTCAATGTAGTCAGGAGCACGGCAGTATGGAGGAAAAACCAGACTCGGACAACACCCTGCCAATGCGAGCTCGAGGCGGGATAGATCCAGGCATAGACAAACTCCCATCCGATATCACAACAAAGTGGTAGAATACCAATGCTCGGGATTTGATCTTTCCACCCTTTGTGGACCATGGCGATATAGTTGACCGACCAACCTACAGCAGCCACGACCTTCAGAATCTCTGAGAGAGAAAGAATACTGAAGGGATCACGAAAGATCCAGGCGACCGTAAGTGGCTGCTCCATGGCTATTTTGAAGAGTGAAGATTCTTGCTTTTCTGCTGTGGAAGTGCGTGCACGTGTGTCTCAACTCGACTTGAGTTTGATAAGTATATAGCTAGTCAATAGAACCAGTTAAACAGGAGCCGAGTAGAGTCATCAAAGTCGATCTCAACTAAAGCGTTCTGCTCGGAGTTCACAACATATGGTTTTTTAGACGTCCCCTGGAATGTGGGAGGCACCGGTATCCTAACATCACATACTCTAGCGGATACTGTGCAAGCAAGGGTCAACAGGTAAACTAGCTCTCACGGAGACTCCGATATCCCATTGGGGACGAATGGAAAATGGTCCAAGACCTCAACCGAGGAATAATGCTACGTTAATATGCCACTCGATAAACTGCACTATGTGAGCACTCGGGCCGGGCAGACCCTGGAAATGGAATGCATCCCTTGGATCCCTTGCCTGGCCTGGACGTGCAAATGAGTTGGGTGTACATCACTTACTACCCGTGGTAAAGAACCTTGTGACACGTTATTAGCAGCAAGGGGCTCGTAATGTCTGTCCATTTTGCGAACCTTATGCTGGGCTGCGCTACTCGGACTATGTTCGGCTGCCAGCACTTGTAATGCAATACCCTCAAACCGGCTGCTTCCTTTCATTAGAACGGAACGGTAATTCTCGAGACAGCCTTTGGCTCAGAAGCGCATGTGCAGGCTTTTGAGACCAATTGAAGCCGTACACCAGAAGAAAGCGAGAGATGTGGATTAAAAAAGTCAACAGCCTGGTTTGCGTACTACTTTTTAATCAGATCATGATAAACCAGTGAGGCATAATTTGATTCAATACCATTCGCCTTTGGTCCTTGAAGTCGTGATGGCACGGCCAGGTACCCATACCCAACTCAACCATGCTCTCTTCACAACGTCAATGTGACCAAACCAGCTGTCGCATCTAACATAGCTACATGTAGTTTTTTTAAAAAAAAAAATATACTACGTTCAATCAATCCCCTATATTGTCGACCAGGCATTATCGACAGGGATTATGGCTCCGCTGATCCCCCGGCTGTGGCCAGACAACAGGAAAAGAAGACCGTGTGCGACATCCTCAGGCTGGAGACCAGCTCCCTTGTCGTGATCATTTCCATGAGCCTGGTGAATGAGTGACATCATGTTCAAAGCCTCATTATCAAACTGACTCGAGTCCACTCCGTCGCGGATCCCGGTCGCCGCAACCCCTGACCAGCGTGTCAGCTATGTGCTTGTAGGGGCTAAAGAGGCTCAATTGGAAGTGCGTACCTCCGGGACAGATCGCATTACAGCGGATTCCTTCGTGCTTGAACCTCCACGCGACATTCTTTGTGGCCCCGACCAAACCGTGTTTGCCTGCAAATAATGAACCAGGTTTTAGCAAAGACGGCAGACTCGACAAAGACTCATCCCATGATCACACTAACTCGCTGTGTATGCGACACCAGACACCGCGCCGCTTAGAGCTGCCTTGCTCGCCACATTGACAATGCTCCCCGTATTCCGCTTCTTCATAATCGGGATCACCTCGCGCATCAGCTTCACGGGGGCTGTCAGGTTGACTGCAATACAGCGTTCCCAAATGGTGTCTGACAGGCTGTCGGCGCTTTGATTAAGATCCATCACCCCTGCGACATTCAACAGCCCGTCAATCCTGTCCCCGTAAGCCTTAGTGCAGGCTTTAACAACCCGTTTTGGAGTTTCCTCATGCGAAAGGTCCCCTTGGAAGAATTCGTAACTCGGGTGTTGAGCAATTGATGCATGCGGCGGTGCCATGTCAACGCCCAAGACCCTGGCTCCCTCCTTCAGGGCGATTGTGGTCGCCGCGAGGCCGATACCCGATGAACTACCGGTGATGATTAGAACCTGAAGAGTGTTAGATGGTACGGAATAGGTTGTTGTTGTTGTTTCTCAACGGATACCTACATGACTTTGGAGACTGTACATGGCCGCTTGCAGAGATACCGGAGCGCGCGGCAGTCTCTGGGATAGAAGAGGCGGGGACGAGCGTCGATGAGTGAAGCTTCTGGTAGACTAGTACTTCTAGATGGTTCGGTGGGAGCCAGAGCAGCCAGAATACCAAGCTTGCTAGTGTGAATTCCTTGAGTGATGTGGATAAGTACCCCTTGTCGCAATCACTGTGCTAGGACTACTGGCAGAGTCGAAAATTGACGGAGCGGTCAGAGCTTGTGCTACACGCCTTGCATGCAAATAAAGAATGGCCCTTGCCTCTGCTCTAGATTCTGGGATTCATGGGCTTACCGGGTGCAAAGAGATCCGAGATCCATGAATAGCCTTTACTGGCCATCGAAGCTGCTCTGGATCGATCGAACGACCGGCCTTGGAGTGACTTCCCATGATGTCCGGTGGTCAATCTCTGTGACTGGGAATGCGTGTGTTTCACCTGCTGGGCACTTAATTGTATACAGAATCCAACAACCAAGAACCAACCATGACTATTAGTCTAAACACAACACCGATCAAGGACGCCGATAGACTCGCATCCGATGAACCGACCAAGGAGGGAAGCGAGGCGACTATACCAGCAGCAAAAACGGAGGAGTCGTCCCCTGGTCCAGAATATACCTCTACCAACGGACGGCTAAAAGACTTCGCCCACGACCCATGGCGCCACAGCGCAGCCCAGACGAGAATCCCCGTTTCCTCATCACCAACAACGCACGCGCCGCGAATTTTGATTGTGGGCGCCGGATACGGTGGCCTTCTCTTCGCTGTGCGTCTCCTCCGGTCGGGATTCGCTCTGGACGATATCCTCCTGGTCGACTCGGCAGGTGGGTTCGGCGGGACCTGGTACTGGAACCGCTACCCCGGCCTGATGTGCGATATCGAGAGCTATATATATATGCCTCTGCTTGAAGAAACCGGTCACGTCCCCAGCCAGAAATATGTCCCCGGTGAAGAGCTACGCAACCACGCCGAGACAATCGCCGCGCAGTGGCAGCTGCACGAACGAACGCTTTTCCGCACAAAAGTCAAGTCCCTGAGATGGGACGAAGCTGAGAATCAATGGACTGCTCAAGCTCTGCAGCGGTCAAGTGCAGAGAAAGGGGAAGGTGATATCTTCAATATTACCGCTAACTTTGCTATCATTGCAACGGGGACGCTCTGCAAGCCTAAGGTTCCCGATTTGCCTAGCATGGATGACTTTCGGGGTCACATCTTCCATACTGCCCGGTGGGATTACTCCTATACTGGGGGTTCTCCAGCGGACCCTGTTATGGATCGACTAAAGGACCGACGGGTGGGTGTGATTGGCACGGGCTCAACAGCTGTCCAGGTGATTCCGCAGCTGGCCAGCTGGTCTAGGGAGTTAATCGTGTTCCAGCGAACACCCGCCGCTGTCGGCCTGCAGAAGAATCGGGAGACGAATCTCGCGTGGTGGAAGGACAACATCCAGCAGGCTGGGCCGGGGTGGCAGCGCAGGCGATCGGAAAACTTCAACGCGTTTATCTCCAACTCTCATGAGACGCAGGTGGAGGATTTTATCAGCGACGGATGGACAACATCGCCGTCCTTCTCTGCCGCCATTGGAGGAGCACTCAATATGCAACCGGATTTTCTCGAGCTGGCCAAACAGCTGGACCGACCGAGACAGGAAGCCGCCCAACACCATATCAAATCAACAATCCGCGACGCAACAACAGCAGAAAGCCTTATCAATCTGGCTTACGGATGGTGTAAGAGGCCCTGCTTTCACCAGGGCTACTTTGAAACATATAATCTGCCACACGTGAAGCTCGTCAAAACAAACGCCAAGGGGGTCACCGCGCTGACACGCAAGGGAATATTGGTCGGCAACACCGAGTATGAACTTGACCTTATTGTTCTTGCTACTGGTTACAATCTGGGCAGTCTGTGCCCAGCCGACCGGGCAGAGCTTACAGTCCTGGGCCCCGGTGCTGAGTCGCTGGAGCAGAAATGGGCACGAGGCCCGACAACCCTGCACGGTGTGATGACCCGTGGCTTTCCAAACCTTTTCTTCCCAGGAACGTCGCAGGCAGGGGTTACCGCCAACCAGTCGTATATGTTCGATCGTGCCGCAGAGCATGTGGCCTATATCATTCAAAATTCGTGCTCGGGCGCCGGCTGCCTCGACAAAGTGCGAGTTGAGCCCACCCAGGAGGCGGAGGAGGCATGGGCAACGCAGACAGTCGCACGGGCGAAGGCATTTGCCGCCACGAGCATGTGTGGGGCTGGGAGTTATACAATCACAGCACGCTACGACAGCGGCGACCGGCACAAGATTGCAAGACATATGCCTTGGGGGGAAGGGATGGCTAGCTACGTCAAAATTCTGGAGGACTGGAGGAAGGATAGAAAGATGGATGGGTTAGACGTTGTACATAGCCACATATAGCCCTAGAACCAGTTTTTTTGCGCTCGAGATGCAAGAAGTTAGGGTCAACGAAGTATTTTCATAGCGGTATCGAGCGCGTAGACCGCTACGAACGAGCCCTCGTCAAAACTGTTGCGGGAGGGAAACATTGTGCTACCGATATGCTAGGGGTGCGCAAATGTCGGGGAGCTCTCGTAGGTACTCCGCATACAGTGATAAGGCATTTTGTTCTCGTACTGCAGACCTTGTTCGCACACACACTCCACATTCCCCGGATGAGCAAATGGCATCCAACCACCCAGGGGCCAGGTCGGTCCCTGCAAAAGCCCCCTTGCATGGACGGGCCACCATTTCCCACCTGATCCGATGAATGAACTATGGATTGTATGCCCCTCTTGACATATGCGCATTCCTCGGCACGGCATTTCCGAGCCTTCCCGGGCTATATAGAGGTACCCAAATGGCTTTCCGACAGTGTACTGCATATATTACGTACGTACCGGAGCGTCACTGCACTCACAGCCCCTTTGCTGGTAGTAAGGGGGAAGATGGTGAAGCATTCGGCGGGAAGCATTGGAATCCAGTAGATATATAGTTAAACGCCGACCTCAAGGTGTCCCAGAGGGAGATGATAGAGACTCGCACGACGCTGCTGGATATTCTTTGACACCTTTCACTGGGAGTAATCTATTCAGAACAAGTCAAGCCACGTGCACAGGAACTAAGCCCGGCCAGATTGTGTATACTTTGCCCGCCCAGTCGATACAATGGGGTCCTGCAGTGACGCCCAGATTCGAGAATTCCCCGTCACAACGGATGCCGATACTATCTTCAAGGCATTCGAGGAGGACGGATGCGTTATTATTAAAAATTTTCTCCCGATTGACCAAGTGAACCACCTTAACAACGAAATCGAACCGGAGATGCAGAAGATCCCTGTCTGTGCGACTGGCGACAGCAACGACAGAGTGAAACGCTTCAGCCGCCTGATGACAACGAGCCCAACCTTCCGGAACAAAATAGTCGAGAACGATCTCATGCACGAGATCAGCGAACGAGCGTTCAGCAGACGCGGCGGTGGGATGGGGTACCACTTCAACGACACAATGGTGATCGAGATCCAGCCCGGGGCGCCCGCCCAGCGTCTCCATCGAGACCAGGAACTATTTCCCTGGTGGAACACGATGGGCCCCGATGGCCCCGAGGCTGTTCTCAATTTCTTCTGCGCACTGTCGCCGTTCACGGAGGAGAATGGCGCGACACGAGTTGTTCTGGGAAGCCACCGCTGGCCCAAGTTCACGACCATCAACGAGGCCGAGTGCGAAGACTTCCACGGTATCCGAAGCATCCCAGCATTACTGGAACCGGGCGACTGCTACCTGCTGCCGGGGAAATTGATCCATGGCGGGGGCCATAACTCCACCAAAACGGACCAACGGCGTGGGTTGGCCTTTGCCGTGATCCGCAAGGAATTACGGCCGCTGCAAGCCTTTGCGCTCTCTATCCCGCAGACCTTGGCAAAGGAGATGTCCGAAAGGACTCAAGTGATGTTTGGCTTTCGTAGCGCCACCCAGAAGTGCGACATCGACACCGTTCACTTCTGGGGAAATAGCGGCAAGGACATCGCAGAGCATCTGGGCCTGCAGCAGCCGGCATAGATACCGTAGGTTAGCTTGTTTGCAATTCCAATTGTTATGCTGCTTGCTTTGTTTGGAAACGACGCCCTAGGAATATCACACATCGTTAATCTCATAACCCGAAGTCCATGAATTCCAAGAAAAATGGTTTGGAATAGAATGATGCAGTGGGCAGCTTTGTCCTCGCAAGCCATGTCCTGGGGCTCCGAGAGAAAGGGAATCGGCAACAGAACCCGATCAAGAAAGATTGTCATCCTCGAACTGTAGAGGATTGGGTCTGCTCTGACTACACTCCGCTGTTCTTTGAATAGATTATCTTCCGTGATGCTTCGCGGATCCTAATAATGTTCGCTCACCAAATGCCTGTTAAAATTGCAACTAATAGGCTCGGGGGTAAGATTACACCATAGTCTCGGTTCCTTGGACTCAGTCCGATGCTGCCCAGGTGTATATACAGGCGAAAGGTGCCATCCCGAGAGACTGGTGAGATCCGCAAACTGCGCTTCAGACTCGCGGATTACCCAGTTAAAAGCGCCGACTCCATAACTAACCTTAGGCCTGCAATGGGAGCACCACTTCTAGTCCCCCTCGCAAATTACATAGGTGGCCCGCGGGTCTGCCAGAGGAACGGTAAGGAGGTTCAAGGATAGAGAAGGGGGACGTATCTTGCGTGCATATACCTGGCTTGGTTAAGAAGGTAACTGGCACCTGAGTGATTTCTAGATATGCAAGGAGCGAACAGGGGGAAGCCAAGCGCACCGTTCGTTTTCGGACCAAGTTGTGTGCATAAAATTAAGCCCTCTGTGGGACTCGAGCTTTTCAGAACCCCCTTGCCTAGTTCGCAGAGTAGCAAGGGGTACGTACCCGTCAAGGGTAGGGATGGGAAGATGATCATATAGCTCCGCAATCTACGGGTCGTATCGCACGCTGGTAAGATATACTATCGCGGATGAATTGGCTTCCGGTAGATCATAATCGCTTGGGCCAAATTCCTTTGCGTTTCCTGTATAATCAGACATCAGAGGGTTCTTGTCACTGCAGTTGAGCCAGTATGACCATCCCAACCACCCTCGACAGCTGGTGCCAGGAGAAAGGTACAGCGGTCGAAGCGAAATACGAAGCGGAACGACAAATCCAACTGGCAGCTCGTGGAGCAGTGGAGGATATTGAAATCACGCTCGATCCGGTCTTCAAAGGCTTTGCGACAGACCACTGGGTGCAGAATGAGGAGGGTTTGGAAACTCAGCGGGAGCGGTTGCTTCAACCATCTCGCCATAAAATCGCGGTTATCGGCGCCGGGTTTGGAGGCCTGCTGTTCGCTGTGCGCTTGATCCAGACTGGCAAATTCCAGGCTGAGGACATAGTAATCATCGATAGCGCCGCAGGCTTCGGAGGCACCTGGTACTGGAACCGATATCCGGGCCTGATGTGTGATACGGAGAGCTATATCTACATGCCCCTTCTGGAGGAAACCGGATACATGCCTCGCAAAAAGTATGCATCTGGCAGCGAGATCAGGGACCATGCAGAGCGCATTGCACACACCTACGGATTCTCTAAGCGCGCCATGTTCAGAACCGTGGTCCAACAGCTGGACTGGAACGATGATGAAAAGGTCTGGACGGTAGCTGGATGCAAGCTGGGCAGCGATGAGCACAAGACGCCATTTCGCCTCTTTGCAGACTTCACTATCCTGGCCTCAGGCTCTTTTGCGAGCCCAAGAATTCCCAATTATGACAACATCTTCGACTATAAGGGCAAATTGTTCCACACAGCTCGATGGGACTACAACTACACGGGTGGGTCAGTGGAAAACCCTAAGATGTTAGGCCTGGCGGACAAGACCGTTGCTATAATTGGAACAGGGGCCAGCGCAGTCCAGATTGTGCCCCAGCTGGCCCAATACAGCCGCAAGCTCATCATTTTCCAACGAACTCCTGCTGCCGTGGACGCACGCAACAACCGCCCAACAGACCCAGCGTGGTGGAAGGCAGAGATTGGGGCTGACGGTCCGGGGTGGCAGCGGCGCCGCCAGATGAATTTCAATGCGTTTACGTGCAATGAGAAGCTCCTCCCAGCGCTAAACAAGGTGGGGGATGGGTGGACCAGAATGCCGTCCTTCAGCGTGCTTATCGGAGGTCCGCAGGGGCTCGAACCAGACTATATCGAGCGGATCTGGGCCGTGGATTTGGTCCGACAAGAAAAGATCCGCGAGCGAGCGTCTGAAATCGTCCAGTGTGCGACTTCTGCGGATCTCCTGACGCCATGGTATCCCGGGTGGTGCAAACGGCCATGCTTCCACGATGATTATCTCTCGGCATTCAATCAGCCCAACGTCTCCCTAGTTGACATCCGACATCATGGAATTTCCCACTTCACCACTAACGGCCTGGTAGCGAATGACGTGGAATACGAACTGGACGCCATCATTCTCAGCACCGGCTATACGGTCCCAGTAACCCGCGCAAGCCCATCCTCACGCGCAAACATTTCCGTCAACGGCCGAAACGGGGTGACGATGGAGCACAAGTGGGCGAATGGCCTTGCAACCCTGCACGGGGTAATGACCCGCGACCTGCCAAACCTTTTCTTCGCGGGGACATCTCAAGCCGGGGCATGTGTGAATCTCACATACAGCTTGGATCAAAACGCTATCCACGTCGCCTACATCCTCGCCAACGCCTTTGAGAGACGGCCAAAGGACTGCACCAGGCTGATCATTGAGCCGACATCTGAGGCAGAAGAATCCTGGGCGATGCAGGTGCTGGAACGAGCGGCGGGGTTCCGCGGCATTGCTGGCTGTACGCCTGGCTATCTTAATGGCTATGGGATGAGCACCTCGTCGCTGAGTCCGGAGCAGCAGGCGAAGGCGGCCCGGCTTGCGGCGTGGGGAGAGGGGATCGCTAGCTACGTGCACCACCTGGAGGCATGGAGATCTATGGGTGAGCTGGATGGGGTTGAGTTGACTTGCCTTCCGTAATATGTATTGACACAGCATATAATGACAACTGCATGCATCGGGAAATACTAGGAGGCTGGAGAGCGAGGTGGCCCAGAAGGCGACGGCAAGGGCTTATCTCATTTTGGTGGAGTGATATGTGTAGGTAGTTGGCAGTGCGTCCCTTCGGTAAAGCGAGAAGCCAAATTGAGCAGGTTTATTATGGGTCCTCTCAGACAGTATATTCCCGACCCCCAACGCCACCAAACATACTAGGAAAGCCGCTGAAGCCAGGAGAGCTACCAGTGGGTCCCGCAAAGCTAGGCCGCTGGAACATGCAGCAGGTGCTTCCACATGAGATACCAGAACGTCAGCCAGAAGTATTGCAACACGCAAGGGGGATTGGTTACCTTCGTTCTCACCGTGAGTGACTTGAGGAGTGGCTTGGCATGTGAGGCCAGCGCAAGACTCCGAGATGAAGCTGGGTACGGTTGCTGATGCGATGTTCGCCAGCTTGAAACGATTGACCTTTGCAGTCGTGCGAGGGGCTGCCGTATCTTGCACGCGGTTAGATGGTTGCAGGGAGCCGCAAACGATAGATACTACAATCGGATCAGATAACTTCGTCAGGGATATCCCAAGCTAGACTTTCCAAGGATAAAAGAGTAAATTCCGCCTACGAGCAAGCGTTGTCGGCTTAGACGCGCTGCATCTGTCAGTGTTCGATAACGTATTTGGCTGATAGCGACGCCGTATTCTATCATTCTTGCTGGCACTATTAATTAACACAATCTCAAGTACACTCAATGCAATAACCATCAAATCTAAACTATAAGCCAACGTGGTTCCGCAGAAACTCATACCCATCAATAACCGCTTGGAAAGCATGTTCGTGCTTAGCAAAGTCCGCACCCATATCAAACAAGTGTAGTCCATCAACCACAACTCGCAGGTCAGACTCTACACCGCAGGCCAGCATCTTATCATGTGTTCGCTGCGCCTGTTGGACGGGGATCAGGTCATCTAAGGTGCCATGGATGATGAAGGTAGGCGTTCTGTACCGCCCCGCAGAGACCTGGGAGAGGGGACAGATCTTCTGTACCTCGCTCAAAATCGGGGCCGGGAGGATGACTTCATCGTCATCAGCCTCGGCGGATAGACTCTTGTAGTTGCACCCGTAAAACAACACGGGCAGCGTTTGGCCTGTCCAGTTCATGTGCAGGGCGATGCGGCTTCGCGGATCACTAGAAGCCATCCATCCGCCCAGGGCTTGCTTGCTAGGTGGTGGGTTGTAGCCAGTAATGGGAGCATCATTCAGCGCATCCAGGGGACTGTCTGTCAGGGCGTTGGAAGACGAGACATTCCTTTGATACGGGAAATTAGGCTTTGTCCAGAACGGATCCGTGTAATCGGTCGGGCTGTAGAAGGAGAGTATTGCCTCCGGTGCCGGAACACCGCGTGCAGGTGCCGTCCAGGCCAGAGTCATGGCGAGGTGGCCGCCGCTCGACCAGCCCACAGCCACGACGTTGTAACCGTCAGCACGGATGTCCGGGCGCTGGAGCTGGAGTTGTGGTAAGTCGACCCGTGCCCAGGCCAGCGCATCACTGGCATCCTGCATGGGGCCTTCGAGGAGCGGCACTTCCGGGCACAACCGGTAATCAATGCTGACTGGAAGGAAGCCCATGTCTAGCAGCATCTTGACTTGCGCGGGGCGTATATCTTTGCGAGAGAGCATTATGTGGCCGCCGCCGTGAATCAGGAGGGCTACCCAGCTGAAGTTAGCTGCTCGAGAGTCTATCAGTGAATTCCAGTTACTTGAGCGTACCTATTGGGCGCTTCTGCCCTTTACTGTCCAAAGAGTGCGGATAGTAGATATCTGCAAACAAATCCAGGCCGTCCTTTCTGTTGTATACAACAGTTTCCTCCGAGATAAGCTTGGAGTCTGTCTTCGGCTCTGCGCAGAGAGCGGGCCGACTGGGCGAAGCCACAATCAGACGCAGAATCTTGGACTCTTCCGAGTCATTATTTGTCCAGTCAACCCAGCTAAACCCAGCTTGCCGGAGATTCTGGTCCCAAAGACGCTCATGAGCCAGCGCATGGGACCGACCGTCGTTGAATAGCCACCAGCCCTCAAGGAGCCCAAAGACAAGGTCAAACCAGAACAGATTTCTCGTCAACTCGATCAGACACAGGATTCCTTCCGGGCGTAGCAGCTTCCGTATGTTTGCACAGGAAGTGACCAAGTTGCGTGTGGCATGAATGCAGTTTGACGAGATGATAATATCGTATTGCCCCTGTAGTTCGGGGGACGGATCTTGCTCGATATCCAGGGTGGTGTAGTGCATGAAATCGTAGGCCTTGAATCTCTTCCGTGCCAGAGTAACAAGCGACGATGATATGTCGGTGAAGGTGTATTGGAAACTACGCCCTGCCACTGCTGCAAGTTCCTTAAGGAGATAATCCGTCGTGCCTCCCGTGCCAGCACCAATCTCCAGGATCTTGATTCCCCTGCGAGAGCCACACTGACGGAGCAGGTCTTTAAGGTATTGTGCCAAATGCATCGTGGCGGACTTGAACATGGGCGCGTTTGAATACACGTCCTGGATCAAGGCCCGTGCCTGGGCGTCCTGGAACAGGAGTGATAATGGATTGGCAGTTCCCGTCAGACACTCTGCTAGTCGTGAGCCAGTGGTATGTAATAGTTTGTGCTCCGACACATGCTGGGCATGTCCACCGAGGATCGTCTGGTGGAGCATCAAGGATGGAACAGTACCCACGGGCTGCTGGGTTCGAAATATGTCCGATCCCCTTCGCTGAACGAGATTGGAGTGTTCGAGCACAGCGTACAGCTGGTTCATCACCTTGCCATGTTGGGGAAGGACTTTAACAGGGGGAAGGGGTTTGCCGGGCTCGAGCGACGACAAATCGATACCCAATGCGTGAAAGGCCTCCACCACATAGCTGGTAACAAGTTCCATCTGTTGAGGAAACACGGTGTCACAGAAGCCGATGAACTTTGTCTTCTGGCTGTATTCGGCGCTGGTGCGTGTAGCAATGAAACACTCGCCCGCTCTGTCCACAAATCCACTCGAGTCTTCTTCAAGGACTGCCGTCCTATCCGGTAGGTGAGGCGGCAATCGGTCTCCTATGGTGATGTCGATTTCGACGGCCGGCTGGCTGTAAGATTCGATATAGGCAACCGGACGTCCTGGGAAGATGCGCTGGACGAGTCCGCCCACGTCCGGGATTTCCGCCAGCTCGGAGTTGGTGACGACGACTTTGAATCTTGTCTTGATCTCTGTCAAGACCTCGGTGCTCATCAGCGAATCGACGCCGACATCTCCCAGGGCAGCAGCAGCTGGAAGTTCGCCTGCTGAGATGCCCAGTAGTTCACTCAGCATGGCCTGCACAGCTTGAAGATCATCATCATTACTGGAACCGCCCGCTGTCGGGGCTGACGAAGGAGCCAGGGCCGAAGAGGTAGCTGCCTCTGAAGATGCAACCGGGTCTATATCCGCTGAAGCAGGAGCTTGGTTATTCAACCGGGTCAGAGTTCGTTTCAAGGACTGGATTGATACGCTGGTAAACGTGGCGAAAAGAATGCAAAGTGCAAGTTCCCCCGTTGCCTGGTCCACAACGAAGATATCGCACAGGACCTTTTTCCTTGACTCCTGTTCGTAGTTCGAATACACCCCCCAAGTTGCTGTGACTGCTGGATCCCGTCTCACGAATGGTTCACCGATTATTACATCCCCTACCGAGCTGCATACGAAAACCTCATCCTCATGCGTTTCCGACAGGCAGTTGACGTGTATCCCGGCGACCTGGATAAAGTTGTCCATCAGAATCGGGTCACAGGGGCTGTTCTTGGTTGGTGAGGAGGGCAGCAGGACGCGTCCTGTCGCTTGCTGGCCAACCGCGTAGACTTCTTCAACTCCGCGGTAATACTCAGCGTAGTTGACTGCTCTCCGGAAGGCTTGGTAGACGGTTGACCGTTTCAGCCCACTCGAGGCAGGCGAGGTGGCGATAGAATCCCAGAGTGCCGGGCTCAACAGCCGTTTGAATGACTTGAAGCGTGCAGATATCCCAGTATCACTGCCTGCGGATTCCAACGACAACTTGCCTGTAGCATGGGTTATTGACTCTTGATCTCCGTTGCGGGTGAACAGCACAAACGTCCACTGTCCAGGGCTCCCATCGCGCTGGGTAAGCTGCAGAAATACAGCACCGGGCATATCGAGGACGAGGGGTGCGGAGATGTTAAGGCCTTCAATGTGGTACATCGCTGGATCTATCTCCGTCGGTGAGATGGTGATTGCGCTGCGCACGACGAGTTCTAAATAGAGAGAGGCAGGGCACAGGTTCTGATCGACAACCGCATGGCCTGCAGTGCACATTCGGTACAGGGGGTCCTTATCATTGATGCCGAAGAGAGAAACCGTTCCCTCTCGTTTCAGGAGTCGCACCGGGTTAGCTTCTTCCGAGCTACCTCTCTCTTGTGTTGAAGGGAGTGAATGGAAGGCATTTGGGTCGTAGTCAATCCAATGGCTGGTCTTCGCGAATTGGTATGGAGGTAGGTTGATCCACCTGTACCCGGACTGGGAGTGATGGAACAGCCAGAATTGAACCGGTATACCCTTAGACCAAAGAGCACAGGTCACCTTGGCGAGATTTGCCTGTGCTTGAGCGCCGGAAAGATCCGTCGGCAGATAGACATGGCCTCTGAACGACTGCGACGCCTCCACAACACGACGTACCAACCCGACAACCGGCGATCCGGCTCCAGCCTCAAGCCACACACACGGGCTGTTGACGCGCGAAAGGGTCCGGCTCACAGCATCGTGGAAATATACCGGCTTGCGGGAATGCTGCACAATGTGGTCCCCAGTGAGCAACACCCAGTCATCCTCGGGTTCAGAGCATGCCTCGACAGGAATACTCAGCGGCCTGTAGGTAAGTTTCCTGGCCACCTCTGCTAAACCGGGCAAGATGGGTTCCACGAGACGAGAATGGAACGCATGGGTGTTTTTCAACCTCTTCATTTCAATGTGCATGCCTTTCTCAGCCGCGATACTCTCGATCTTGCGAATGGACGCCTCGTCTCCAGCAAACACAAAACTATCGGGCCCATTCAAGCACGCAAGATCAACGTTCTCCGACGCCGCGTCTAGCAGCGCTTGCACATTCTCTTTACTCGTTCTCAAGGACAGCATCACTCCAGGTTTTGACCCCCATTCACTACGGATCAACTGGGCACGGCGTGAGATAAGACGCATACCATCGACGAGCGACAAGCCACCAGACACACAAACCGCTGTTAGCTGGCCAAAGCTGTGGCCGATCATACGGGTTACCCGTAGCCCAGAGTCAATCCAGGCCTTTGCATTCGCATACTGAATGGAAAACAGTACGCAATGCAGGTTCACAAGGTCCTTATTGGGCAGCGGGTTGAAAATTGCAGGGAACAGGCTTGGGAGCTCCAGGGCTTTGCAAGCATTCTCGCATTCGGCCTGAGGATGGGATCATCAGATCAGCATTTGACACTTTGCATGTGAACTAGGGGACGGAAGATGAAACGGGCAAACTAACGAGGTGGAATCGCAAGAGCTCGCAGCTCTCGAAAAGATCTCTGGAGATGCTTGCTGTATTTCCGGTCTGTCCACCAAAACATAGGATTGCCGGGTACAACGTTTGAGATTTTCGTTCGACCTGCGTACGCCCAGAAGCGATATCTGCTAAGCGCTCCAGGAGCTCTGAATGTCCGCCCGAGGTAGTCGGAAACGGCGTAAAGTACTCCATAGCCCTATTCTGCTTGCGGGCCAGGTTATACGCTATATCCTGCACGACGCCCTTGCTCAACTGTCCTGCCCCATGGATGGTGCCCTGGAGAGCATCACAGTACGCGCGAAGGGATTCCTCCGTTTGCGCTGCGACAAAGAACGGGACAGCAGACGGTAGGCCCTCGCGATAGCCACTGAGCAAGGCACTGGGAGGAGAGGTGGGTTCTCGTAGAATGATGGCAGCATTGCTCCCTGCGGCTCCATAGTTAGTGACCATGGCTACGCGTTTCTCAGCTTCCCACTCGATGGATGTGGTGGGAATTATAATCTGGTCCCCTTCGTGAAAGGCAATCTTGGGATTGAGGCGAGCAAAGTTAGCTTGTTTTGGAATTCGGCGCTTCTGTAGCATCAGTATCGTCTTCAACATGCCGGCGACTCCCGAGGATGTTTCCGTATGCCCTATATTGTCCTTAATCGACCCGACGTAAAGCTTTTCCGTCCTATGAGGCCCTGCAAATGTGGTACGGATGCTCTCAAACTCAATCGGATCTCCAACTTGGGTTCCTGTCTAGGAATTAGCAGGCCTGGAAAATCAAATATAGGGTGGTACACATACCAGTGCCATGCGCTTCAACAAAGCTAACAGCATCTGCTTTGAGACCAGACAGCGACAAGGCCTTCATGTATAAGGACTTCTGAGAATCGGAATTCGGGACCGTTATCGGTGAGCAGTTGGCTCCCTGGTTGACGGAAGTCCCAGTAATCACGGCGTGAATAGGATCCCCGTCGCGCAGTGCTGCTTGCAATGGCCGAAGCACCAGCATCCCAGCGCCTTCACCGCGGCAGTATCCATCAGCATCTGCGTCGAATGCCCTCGAAGCTCCGGTTGGCGACAGGAAGGAAGCTGCGGCAAGGTTCTGGGACCATCGCGGATCTGTCATCACATTCACGCCGCCTGCCACAGCGATAGCGCAATCGTGCGTTTGCAATGCCTGGATTCAAGGTGCTTCTAGTGAGCATAACTGCAATATCTTCAGCGCTGGCAAGGGCGCATTTACCTGGCAAGCGAGGTGAATCGCCACAGCGGCGGAAGAGCACGCCGTGTCAACGGTGACCGAGGGGCCACTCCATCCAAAGTGGTGGCTAATGCGGCCACTGTTAAAAGCCTGAAGCGACCCAGTCGCCGAGAAGGCCGTCGCATTGCGGGACCCGATGTTTTCACTATAATCATCCGAACCGACGCCAATGTAACAGCCGACGTCCTGAGGAAGATCTGAAGCCCGCAGGCCGCAATACCCAGCCGATTCCATGGCTTCATAGGCAACTTGCAACAGTAGTCTCTGCTGTGGATCCATCGATTCCGCCTCCCGGGCGGATATCCCGAAGAAGCGGTGATCAAAGGCATCTGGGCGAGTGAGATAGCTGCCATAAAATGGCCCTTTTGGTTCTCGCTGGAGCTGGTCTGCTTTTAGCCGATCGTTAGGAATCGGCCTGACGGTGCAGTGGCCCAGGTCAAGTATCTTCCACAGCTCCTCTACGGAATCAGCATCGGGATACCGGCATGCAAGCCCAGTGACGGCGATAGGCGCCGTTATTGTTGTCGATGGAGCCGTGCCATTGACCGCATTAACCGGCAGGGAATTGCCATTTGCGGCTATTTGTGTGTCTTGGGTGCCATTTCCGAGGTTCTGGTCGTCATAGGGCTCAACCGTGTGCAATACCTGACGCCTAGCCAGGCGTGGTATGAACTGGCCTGTCCCTATAGAGACAATGCTTTTAGTATCCCACGGTCCCACATCGTTCACAGTAGCTGACACGGTAAGATGCCAGTTCGCTTGCCTGGTCAAAATGGACTCGACCGCAGTGGAAATCAAGGCATCGCTTGCAAGGTCTTTCCCATCTATATTCGACCTTGGAAGACGCAGCCCGTGATTCTTAGTCGGTAGGTGAAATCGCTCATCCTGCCCGCACAATTTCAAGATGTCCTGCATCGCTGGGATATGATCGGGGTGGTGGAATCGGCCCCTTAGAGTTGTGGCCTTAACCACGAGCCCATGTTTCTCCAGGTCCTCCGTGAGAGGGATTGCCTGAGCTTCCCATACGGTCACCGTTACAGCATTTTCATCCATGACGCACGAAATATATGCCTGTTGCAATTGATCAATAGAAGAATATAATCCAGGGAATGGGGACTACTGACCCCTGAATATCGGGCCAGTGATTCCGCAAGCAGCTTATACTCCTGAGGAGTCTTCCACCTGACTGCTATTGACTTTGCGTCCTGTTCAGCAAGCTCGTCCAAATCCACCACGACTCCAATACAAACAGCCAGTCGCAGGACCATGTCCATCACCTTGGAGAATTCGGTCCGATCGTTATCCCAACACGCAGCGATGGCTGCTAGGAATCCGACACAGAATCCCTGGCTATCGTTGATTTTATAATCCTTCTTGTCCTCTTTGAGTCTGTGGAAGTCGACCAAGTGGCCTACGACCGTGATTGGCACGAGGAGGAAATTCATCGGATCGATCATATCGGGTGGCAGTGGCCCACCGCGGAGGAAGAGTGATAGCTGTCGCAGCTGGGCCTCGCCGGAGATTTTCCCTGCTGCTGGCCAGAGCTTCAAAATATCGTGCCAAACAGAAGGTAAGTTTTGGGCTGCATCGTGAAGCCATCTCGCAGCTGGATGACTCGATAAATATTGGCGTATATGCCGCGCTGACGAGTCAATTTCTGGGTATTTTGGTCCGAACAGAACCGAAACCAGCTGCGAAGGTTTATCATCTAGCGACCCCATGGCTGGAAGGGAAAATGGGCAGCAGCGTCTCGTGGGGTTGAACTTCTTAGGGAGTGTATGGAGATTGGAGACTCTCAGCGAGTGTTCTTGCAGTATTGAACAGCCTTAATGCACTGGCTCAAATCACGACTGGAGGGATTGGATATACGGGGAAGGGTATCAAGTTATGTGGACCGAGCTCATAGACTCAAGTCCTCTAATCTCGAGCTGAATACCTGCAGCGCTGGGATGGCTAATAGAACAACACCTGCTGCCGTAGCACTCTAGGAATCCACACCCTCCTCCTGTCATCTGCAGGGAGCGAATACCTACGTGAGCTCCTGGATCTGCATCCCGATAACGAGAAAGTCAGGTATTCGTTGTTTGGCAGAGTCTGCATGGCAACATCATCCCTCTCGTGTTACGTAAGAGCGCCTGCAATTCAAGCCTAGAATAACTCAGTTGCCTGGGCCTGTTCTCGACCTCTTGTTGTAGCCCTTGCCTATTTGCAGATGCGCAATCTCCAATCGTGAATAATGGGCTCGCTATGCATGTTAAGGTTAGGGCATCGGACTGCCCGCAACTCAAAGGTGAAGAAGGTATGTGCCAGGTGGGACCAGGTCTAACCTACGAACATAATGAAGAAACGGGCTCCACCAGTAAGCAGCACTGCCTTCAATTCGCCTCCCATTTCAATTGGTACCCTTGCGCCGACGCTTGAGCCAAGGGGCACGCAAGGCATTCTTTTCATACTGGAGGAAAACCGGGGCAATTCTGGGTTCATGGATCCAAAATGTAACCGAATGCCAGACATGTTATGTTGTGCTACATAGAATGCCCTGACTCCTAGCCGAACAGCGTTCTCCTGCGCTCACCGTCAGAAAGCCTTTTGATAGAGTCTGCCTTTGGACTCCTTGTGAAATGGATGAGCGCGTTAATAACGCAAGTCCTTCTTGCAGTCCCCCTAGAGTATGCCCGAGTATTCGCGCTATCTAATCCACGTGCTCGGTGTCGAACGAATTTGTCGCAGTGAGGAATGTCTAGCTACATGCCCATTCCACTTCTCGATAGGCCAGCACCTGGCGGTACGTGGGATATGTGCAGCACGTCTCAACGTGCCCTCGAGCTCCCAATCTGATCCACTTGCTAGCTTGTGCAGAGCAGGGTCTCTTTGTACCCACCTACTATTCTATAACACCCACTTTTTATTCCCAGAGATCTCTCCAGCGATGGGTCGGCTTAATTGTGTCCTCTGTCATCTATCTCTGCTTTTTCAATATATACAGCGTCTCTGCCACCAGCGCTTTTACTGACTCATAACAGTCGCTCCACCAACACTCAGCCACGATCGCCATGCACCCTGACGCCCAACTCAAAACCGGCCTTAAGAACGGCTTTGACCCAAAGATCCTCTATAAAGACCCTTTGAAGACCCTGGACGACCCAATCTGCACTATACTCGAGAGGCACAGTAAGATTCCTCTTGACAAGGTCGTGAGCCATGTGAACGAGGTGGTAAGTAGCTGGACTATTCCACCGAGTGTGCCAGACTGACCATGAACAGCGAGACCGCGCCTTTGAGGTGGTTAGTCAACCGAGAGTCCACAAAGCGCCGTTGCAACTGTTGATACTAAACCTGCGTCGTACAGTTCCCTTACGCTTGTATCGGACAATTTTCCTTCGTCGAATTGAGCATCGCGGCGTCCCCGTATTATCTCGAAATGCTCAATCGTGTGAAAAAGGGCCACAAGCTTCTGGACCTAGGTTGTGCATTCGGACAGGAGCTTCGCCAGCTGGTGAGTGACGTAGCCCTCCTCACCCGCCAGCCGCGTGTTTACATTCACTAACTGGCGTCATCAGATATCCGACGGTGCCCCTCCCAGCAACTTATACGGCTCAGACATCCAGCAGGACTTCCTTAACCTCGGCTACGAGCTATTCCTGGACACCGCAACTCTCCCTGAAACCCAGCTCATTGCCGCAGACATCCTGGACAAACAGTCTACCCTCTTCACTCGTCTCTCCGGCAGGCTCAATATCGTCTACATCTCGCTATTCCTACACGTGTTTGATTTCGAGAAGCAGATAACTGTCGCAGAGAATGTGTTGGACCTACTCGCTGCAGAGCCTGGCTCACTTATCGTGTGCCGAGTGACCGCTTGTCGCGATCAGAGCGTGCTTAGCGCCACATTAGAACGCATGCCGTACTATTACCATGACCTGGCTAGCTGGGAACGACTCTGGGAGGAGGTGCAGCGGAAGACGGGTGTAAAGCTCGTATTAGACACATGGGAACAGCCTGATGAGTTGGTCAAAAAGCACCCCCTCCCTGGCATTTATATTCTTGGGTCCGCAATCCGGCGAGTGTAAAGGTGTGACGGCGCTTACGTCGTCCGATACAGTGCTTTTGCATGTCGTGTCGTGGTGTCCGGGTACAATGCATGACGAGAGGACTGGTTGGATGATTATTGGCAGGCCTTGTTTCCGTCTTGTTCCGTCAAATGTAGTCCTTAGGGATGTCATGCACAGAATAAAGCTTCATATGCCTCTCCGTATTACCTCGCTATGAATATAGATGGTTGCGTTTTTGTAGTACCATAAAGCACATCAGTCGATGCGGCACGACGTCTAATACTTGTGATCAGCAGGTATTTTTATCGCATCCCCGTCGCCACCAAAAATTGAACATTGCCTTGCGTTAGACAAATTAGCCGCTGTTGAGCCCAGACAGAGTATAAACCGCTGTAAATCAAGCAGTGAATCTTGGCTTTCCGATTGCGTGTCTTAAAACACACCTGGAGCTGGTAAACGTTGCCTCCAATATATAGATTGGACTAACTAGTGACTAGTGCTGACGGAGAACCTTTGTCCTTTCAGTTTTCTCTCATGGACCTCTGTAACCAAGCCAATGACGGCGAGTATTGGAGTGGCAGTGTAGGCTAGTGGCAGGCAGAGACGGGGCGAAATGCTCTGATTCACAGTACAGATGGAGCCATTTGCTGCACAGCCTGAAAGAGCGTGTGATGAATAAAGGGCGTTTGATTCATCAGGCTTCTCTGGGGCGACCTACTTAAAGTCTCAGCATTCTGCTCCTGGTTAGATATCTTATTGCAGTCTTCATTCTCCCTCTCGCCATGGCACCAGTATTCTATGATGCGTTCGTTGTCGGAGCTGGGTTTGGCGGAATATATCAACTGTACTCGCTTCTGCAGCTGGGTCTCACGGTCAAGGTTGTGGAAAAGGCCGCGGGCCCTGGCGGGACATGGTATTGGAATCGCTACCCCGGAGCCATGAGTGATTCTCCATCCCACTTGTATCGGTATTCATGGGATAAAGAAGACCTCCTTTCCTATCCGTGGTCGACAAACTACCTCGGCGCGAAGGAGATTCTCGCTTACTTGGAGCATGTTATCGACCGTCACAACTTGCGCAAGCACATGCAGTTCAACACGGAGCTACTCTCTGCGACATGGAATGAGAATGACCACACGTGGACTGTAGAGACTAGCGAGGGCGTTTTCAACTCTCGCTATCTCATCACGGCAATTGGAATTCTCAGTGACCCCAACTGGCCTGACATCCCGGGCCGTAAAGAATTTGAAGGACAATTATGCCACACGGCCCGATGGCCCGACCATTGCAATCTGAAGGGCAAGAGGGTTGGCGTCATTGGGAATGGATCGACCGGCATCCAAGTCATTACCAACATTGCGCCGGATGTTGGGTCGTTGGTTTGCTTCCAACGACACCCCCAGTATACCATACCTGCCGCCAGACGCGTAGTCAACCAGGAAGAGCGAAACATAATAAACAAGCAGTATGATGCGATATGGGAGCAAGCAAGACAGAGCATTGGCGGAATGGGGGTTGAGGAGAGCAGGACTCCCGCGCTGGGTGTTTCCGACGAGGAGCGAGAGCGCATCTATCAAGCAGCGTGGGATGAAGGGGGTGGTGCCTTTCAATTTTTTCTAGGAACTTTTGCCGACCTCGTGGTCAACGAGGACGCCAATCGAAGTGCGTGTGCGTTCATCAAGAGCAAGATAGCCCAGATCGTGCAGGATGCAGAAAAGAGGCGCAAGCTGACCCCGACCGAACTATTCGCCCGTCGACCGGTCTGCGATACCGGCTATTATGAGCAGTTCAACCGTAGCAATGTCGACATTATCGATATAGCTCATAGTCCTATCGCCGAGTTCACCACCAAGGGAATCAGGCTGTCGGATGGGACCGTCCACGAGCTGGATGTGATCGTTTGCGCCACGGGCTATGACGCGTTCGACGGGCCTTACAAAAGGCTTGACATCACCGGCCGCGATGGAATCAGTTTGAAGCAGCACTGGGAATCTGGCCCGTCAACGAATTTGGGTCTCGCGGTGGCGAAATTTCCCAATATGTTCCTGATATATGGGCCGCAGTCCCCGTTGGCCAATGTGCCAACCATCATAGAGGTGCAGGTTGAGTTTATTAGCGAGGCTATATTGCGGGCTGAAACGCATCGAAAGGAGCAGAGCACACTATCTGTTCCTTCCAATGTACCGATCGAATCCACGCTACCGGGCGAAGTTGAATGGAGCGGATTGACCAAAGCCATCAGCGACGCAATGCTGTTCAGAACGGCAGATTCATACTTCTACGGCAAGAATGTGAAGGGGAAAACCGATTTCCCGTATGTCTTTCTAGGTGGTGTTGGCCCTTATATTCAGAAAGTGAAAGAGTGCCAGGAGGGGGGATATACTTCTTTTCGTGCATTCTAGAGCTGTCAATTATAGACTACAATCCACCACTGTCCTACTGTCCTACTCTCCTACGTAACTGACGGGATTGGGACAGATCACCCTCTGAAATCACGTTCACTGTCTAATAATGACCCTCAGCAACGACATTTATACCACAGGATTGGATGTACCAAGCTCCAGGACTGAAAAGCCACTTCGCTTCGCGGCATTTAGAGTCTCAAGTGCCACATCCGGAATTGGCGTACCAGAATCCATGTTCACAAGAAGGTTTAACTGATCCAAACGAGGCAGTTTGGTGGCCCGGTCATCTGGAAGGCCCTCAATTAGATGAGAGATGCACTCCAGGCCATCTTTACTGGATAAACTGAGATGCAAGATGAACCGTTCAATAGATGCTGGCAACAGATCAATCAGCCTGGGCCAGGCTGGGTTCCCAAGTGGCCCGGATTCATCTCCTTCGATATATCTCATGGACGGATCGTATGCGGGACCGTACAGCATATCGACGTCCAATTCAAGCACGGTCAATTTCTGAAACCGACTCATATCCACGAGCGTAGCCCCTCTGTTACCCCAATGGGTGAGTAGTGTCACTGACAACTCCTTCAGTGTTTTCGCGCAGATGTTCTGCACGGTATCCAAAAACGGGCCAACGTTCCAATGATGGCCGCATCCATGCCATTTGGTTTCATGGGAAAACTCAAAGATCTCCAGGTTTGGAATGCGCAAGAGCAGCTGGGATAGCTCGTCTGGGCCAGCGACACTCGAGTCCACAGTCAACTTGCGCAAGTTTGTGCTGTAACAGTCCACCATCGGGTCAAAGGTCATTCCCGTGTACCCGTCATCCTTAAAAACGCAGCTGCTCAGGGACACTTCGGACACGGAATTGATCGCCAAGAATGGTACAAGGGGAGTCAATGGGGACTTCTCTTCATAGCCCATGTCACGCGATGGCTGCACGGCGGAGAGCATGGATAGCGGTGCATCGGGGAATTCCTCAGGGTTGTTGGCCCGGTGTGTGATCAGGTTGAGCACCGGCCACAGACGCTCGTTGCTCCAGGTGTTGCGATGCTTCGCAGGATCTAGCTCGTCCCAGCGTGGATGTAAAGCCAGGCTTCGCACTTGCGATAGCAAGGTCAGGAGAAAGACATCTGCCTCTATTGTACAGCATCGGATTCCTCCAATCCAGTGCTCGGGGTCTCCCTCAACAGCTTCAATGAAGGGAGATGCCAGGACCAAGTTCCGTAGAGTCTCAGAGACCTCCGTGTCTAGAAAGTCTATCATCTCTTCATCTGCGTCATCATAGTCGGGCCCCCTCAAGTCGACGGATTGTATGTATTGTGCCACAGAGGGATCCAGTGCGATCTGCTCCAAGAGCTCTCGTGTAGTGGTGATCCGGATGCCTGTTTCCTGGGTCATTTCATCCCAATATTCGCCCGACTCGCACTCCTCTGCCCCTTCTGGTTTTTCTTCGACTTTTAGCGAGAATGTAAAGTTTCGAAACCGTTTCCGTCGCGTGGCATATTGCGCTCGGAAGGGGTCGCTGGCAGCGTACAGAGTCTTGCAGGACAGAGCAATGGCTTCAAAATCCACGGGGATTGTGTCCTGTACGATCTGCGTCAGGAGTTCCAAAGGGAGGCCAAGCAGCGACATCGTGTCTTATCTTTGATTCATGAGGGTGAAACAAATAGATTCTGAGGATTTAAATGGCGAATATGCTGGTGGCACTGTGCTTTATAGTGGCCAGATTCGTCTTCGCTTACCCCTATTCCCTGCCGGTAATGGTGACGGGTGCCTGCTGCACACGAAGTTCCTGCCTGGAACAACTGCCGAGGTTTTTCATCTCTCTGATTCGCACGGTGGCACAGTGGGGGCCCGGCCCTGGCTGCCAGTCTCCGATAGGTGGAAATAGCGAATCGATGAGGACGACAAGCCTTCTTTCCTATCTTGGCGTTGTTGAGGCTTCTGGGACTACGACAAGCCCTATATCAGTGGTGATTCATCAGGGAGTTGTAACTCTTCTCGGCCACCCTGAACAATTAGATCACCCTAAGGCAAGCCCGGAACTGTCTGCTATGTTTGTGGAAGAATCATGTAGGTTCCACATTGTCTCCTCGTTCACGACTCGTCGCATCGCCAAGGAAGATATCGACACCAATGGAAAGGTAAATCCGAAGCAAACGCATCAAGCTAGTCTAGCGCTTACTCGCTTGGGAAGGAAATCAAACGAGGGGACGGTGTAATTGCCTCTAACCTGGCTGCTAATCGAGACCCAGAGATGTTCTCAGACCCAAATCGCTTCGATTTGTTCCGCGAGCGGGGATCTGAGGAGGCGCTGGGATTTGGATAGGGCGCTCATCGAAGTAATGGAGAATGCCTGGCTCGAGCTGAGCTTGCGATCGTGTTGGGTTCGTATCTTGCTTCCCAGTCGAGGTGGATGGAGACTGACGTTGCCCATGTCAAACATCCCTATCTCAGAGGATTCCAACACTGCGGCTCGCTATACCCCCAGAGCAGATAGAATGGCCCAATTTGCGTAAAGACATTGGTGTTAGTAGACTCCCAATTGCCTGGTAGCTGATGGTCTATTTGCAAATAATATAGCCTAGAAATAAACGTTGTTGCCGATCCCTGGTACCGTCATCATTTAGAATATCATGCTTTCCCTAAGAGACCAGTGATAGATCCTTTCAATGCAGCTGTAAGCAATAAATGACGTCTAACTGAGCGTCCTTCACACTGTGAACCCTGGTCTTTGCCACCTCTTGATCGATGATGTCACCTACTATATCCGGACCCTGCAGCTTTCTGGCACCTATCCAACATCTATCACGATGATTGAACCTCCATGGTGACCGATTCGATGGCTATGGATGACCAACTCTTTATTCCAAGTACTATGACAGCCTGTGTTGCTGTGCATAGTGGAGAGGATGTTGATTTCTCTAACAGGGCTGCCTACCTGTCCTGCGTTACTATAGACGCTCCGAAGATTTCATCCAGCCAGTATCTCATCCGAGTCCACGCTTTCCACATTTCGCCCTATGAACACTCATACTACGAGTCTATCGCATCTCAAAAGCTTGCTGGAACTATCCCCGGGATGAATTTCTGCGGCTCTATCGTGGCGACACCAACCAGAGATCACTGGAACGCTCATGGTCCGAAGTTTAAAGTTGCTGATGAGGTGGTTGGTATAGTCAAAATTGGCGACAAGGGTGCAGCCGCGGATTACGTGCTTGCAGATGGCGACAACATTGCGCTCAAGCCTCCAGACATGGTGAGCATACAGGCAGCCGCTCTGCCCACTCCTATCTTCTTAGCCTGGGAGATTCTTCTGAAGCTGAGAGAGCTTCGCGACAGTGAGACGTACACGGGAAAGCTGTTGAGGGTGAATTTTCCCATTAGCGAGCACTACGACCTGGGTAGTTACATCAAATTCATGCTTGGATCGAATTTCCTCGGTCCCAATCAGTTTGATATCAACTGGGATGGCAACAGACAACCGGACGACACCAGACCTACGCCAGGTAATCAAGCATCGAACAGAGTCGTGATTCTTTTAGGCACCCCCGACCGGAGCAGCTCTACTAAAAATGGCGGGCAGCATGGCGTCAATGAAGTGGACATCGACCTCGTTCCGTCAATGAATCAAGTATGGAATACGGTCTTTTCACAGGACAGCAGCTCGAATTGGGACGAGCCCGACTTCGCCAAGCCTGATTTTCAGTCTATTTTTGACATATTCTCTCCGGTAATTGCCAATGTCTCGTTCGTTTTTGACACGATTGACTTTTGTACATTTTCTGGCAGCTGGAATGAAAACCAGACGCCTAATCGAGGATGGGTTGTGGGTATAACAGATATTGTACAATGAAATTGGACGGGATTAGAATACAGTATTCTTTCCTTTTATGTCATTTGGAACTTCCCTAGTGGTGTGACAGCTGCCATCACAGCAAACGATATGCCCCAGTTTCCCTTTCCCGCTGCTTGATTGAACGTTCGCGAATGCGAGAGAGGAAAAGCCCAAGGAAATCAGTTTTGTCCTTGCCTGATACACGGTCCAACAGCGTGCTTGGGCGAACCTCTTCAGTGGTTGACAAAACCCCCAACCAGTCCACCGTTGTATTCCCAGTCTTGGTCGCCAGGCGCAAATCAGGTATGTTGGTCAATGCCTTCTTGATCAGTTCGCTGGCTTCCCCTATCACAGCAATAGCTTTAAAGTGCCAGAACGTCTCTTCTATCCAACGACGGGCAGCGCTGACTTTGATCGTACGAATGTGAGGGCCCCCAGGAATGAAAAGTGCATCAAAGTCAGTGGACCGAGCAATCAGTAAGGAGTAGTCCGGTCGTATACCGGGCGGGTGACCAACATCTGATCCTGTAGGAAAGACTTTTCTCAGACTCGAACTGATGATATACGTGAAGCACCCAGCTGCTTGAAGGGTCGAGGTTGTAGCTTCCAGGTCACTCTCGTTATACCCGTTCTCGAGAATAATCCCCACTCTCAAACTCTTGCTGTGTGGATGTGCAGTGACTGGGGAGGGTTCCTTTCGGATCAGCGGGGGAGTTGACGTGGCTGGGGGATCTGGGCTGTGTCTCAGGTTTACCCCCAGGACGTTAGCCAACTGCAGAGCTATATCCCGATCGATCTTGAGCATCCAGTGATTGAGGAAGCGCTCCGGGACAGTTGGGTCATCACAACATCCGAGGCTAAATGCAAGGCTATAGATAAAGTGCATCCGTTGCAAGTCATCAAGTTCCTGTATAAATGCAGCTGTTTGATCCTGGTATTGGGGAGCAGCCCCGCCATATCCTTCACAACGATATGGGCAGCCCTCTTTACGGCCTTCCGTAGACCCCAGCCCATTGCCGCGATTAGGTGAACATGCGTAGAACCTATTTGGCCAGTAATTGACACTGCCTCTCGTTATGCGGTGTCGCATGGTGCCGTCTCGGTTATGATTGAGCACTGGGCAACAGCTTCGATTTATCGGAATCTCAGATGAGTTGACGCCCAGACGCTGGCATTGGGCGTCTGCATATGCAGCGGCCCGATGTTGAAGCAAGAGATCCGGCGACAGGGCAATGCCAGGAACCAGATTGGTTGGACGAAACGCAGCTTGCTCTACTTGTGTATACATCTCGTCTACATTGTGGTTCAGCTCCAAAATACCAACCAGGCGTAGCGGGATCTTATCCTGAGGCCAGATATGTGTAGCATCGAATACGTCAAATGGCATGGCCCCGGCCTCTTTTTGTGGAATTGTTTGGATCCCCAGATGCCATTTTGGATAACATTCATTGGCAATGCACTCTCTCAGGTCGCGGCGGTAGTAGTCGGGGTCGTAGCCTGCTATCTTCCTGCTTTCATGTATATCTAGTGGTCGGGTTCCCAGCACCGGGATCCACTGGAACCGCACATAGTGGTGATGCCCATGCCGATTGATCAATGTAAATGTATTCACTGCAAACCCATTCATCATGCGATACGATCGAGGGATGGCATCGTCAGACATCAAGCGGAGTGCCATGTGAATTGACTCGGGGTGAAAGTTGACAAAGTCCCAGAAGTTGTTGTGTCCTTGGTTCCCAAAGGACACTCCTGTGTGTGGCTCGGGCTTCAAGCAATGGACTGGGAAGGCGTTATCGTTAGAATGATATACCAGTGCCATCAGGGTAAAGACTCTCACCGAAGTCAACAAAGTCCTCCGCATCCCGGACTACAGACACCGGAATGTTCTGGCTCAAGATATCCCAGTTGCCTTCCGCCGTGTACATTTTCACCGCAAATCCACGCACATCGCGACGGGTATCTGAAGTTCCCATGGACCCTGTCAGGTTCGAGAAGCGAACAAACACGGGTGTTTTGCGTGCCGTGTCACAGAGGATGTTGGCCATAGTGACATCCTCGGCGGATTCAACAAGTTGAAATGTGCCAAATGCTCCAGTTCCCCGGGCGTATACTGGCCGCTCCGGAATTCGCTCGTGGTTTAAATGTTGTATCTTGACAAGGATGTCAGTCCAGCCTGGGAGCTCGATTGTGTAACAGCTGCACCTTTTCCATGGCATTAAGAGATGGCAAAAGTCCACTGGAGTGGCCGCCCGGCCCTGAGGCCCTTGACTCAACAACATGACCAGCGTCCGTTGTCATGCCACTTTCGGCATTAATGTCCACTGTATCTTGATCCAGCTCTGACAGTTTTTGATTATCGGACACATCTACAACATCCTCGGCTGCGCGGGCAGCTTCCAAGTGATTCATGGTGACAGCTTGAACAGGTGAACCGTGAGGGTGTAGCTGAATTGAGAGCATTTGGCTTCGATATGTCCCCGTTGGTTGTTCTCTTGGGTATATTACGTAGGTATGGAATGCATTACGTCACCATGTGGTTTGGCACTGAAGAAGTTAAGTTTTTTCGGTACCAGGTTGAACCAGGAAAGCCGAGTTTTGTCTCTGCGTTGATAATTGTGTGATAAAGATATAAGTGAGACAGTATCGTGTAGATCCACCTGATTTTGGACCAAGATAGCGCTGTAGAGAACCTCTATACTAGCGTTAACCTTAGTAATCGATCTAGATCTGTCTCTACGACTGTTTACCCCGTTTCTGAGCGAAATCCACCGTAGATAGTCCGTGGGGTAGATTCTCTCCAATGCGATGGCGCCATTCTTAGGGCAAGTGCGTGATTCCCAGAATCCCAGTTTGCCGGCCAGGATAGCATAGCAAGTTTACATATAAAGGTCAAAATACCATATAGTACACCACATACGTGTCATATAGAAGTTCCCAGATTAGCTTGCAGGTGTGCCAGCCCGGCATGAGCATCAGTGTCTTTGCAGTAGGATGCTAGCGATATTGGCTACTCCCACAGGGTCGTTTCAAAGATATACCATATATGTGGAGCATTGCGTGCTCCAAGCCTGAATCACTGAGCTCTACACACAGACCCAGGCATAGGACGGGAGATAAATTCGAAACATCGCGATCGTCATGGGTCCTGACGTGCTTCTCCTGGCAGGAAAATAAGAATGCGGCTTGGGAATCATGGCCATGACTCTCTCTAATGCTATCATTTACCAACCTCTCACGTCTAGATGGCTTTTAACCGTGTCGCCCGATTCTACCGGTCATGTCTGCTTCAAATTATCATCGTGGGACTGGTCGCCTTTTGTGAACCCGGCATCTGGACGGCCCTCAATAATCTCGGAGCAGGAGGCAACGCCAAGGTAAGTTATCCTCGGAGTGATAGGACTCTGCACGAATACTGCTGACCGTTTTGTGCAGCCTTACCTGAACAACGCCGCCAATGCCTTGACGTATGGACTCATGTCAGTGGGCTGCTTTCTTGCGGGCGGCGTCAGCAACAAGATCACTGCAAAATGGACCTTGTTCATCGGAGCGGCATTCTACACTCCTTATGCAGCTGGTCTATACTGTAACAATCGCTATGGCAACGAATGGTTTCTCTTGCTCGGCGCCGCTCTTTGTGGAATCGGGGCGTCTCTTCTCTGGGCTAGTGAAGCTGCCATTGCAGTTGGATACCCCGAGGAGGAGAAGAGAGGACGGCATGTTGAACCCCTCGACCATCTACCGGACGGACTCGGGCTGAACGTTATCTTAGGTATGTTGGAATCTGGATGGGTATCCGGCAGATGGGCCCGCTAGTTGGTGGTGCGATAGCTCTCGCCCTGAATGCCAACACTGCGCATGTCGGCAAGGTCTCCACAACATACCAGGGGCTTGTTGCCATCTCAGCCCTGGGAGCTCCGTTTGCGTTGCTGTTGTCGCAGCCACAGGATGTCATCCGAAGCAACGGAACCAAGATCCCTTACATGAAGAAAACGAGCCTCGCTATTGAAGCTCGCGCGATCTGGAAGCAACTAAAGAACAGGCACATGCTCCTACTTATCCCGCTCTTCCTCGCAGGGCAGTTTGGGACAACTTACCAAGGGAACTATTTGACAAGTAAGACTTCTTTCCGTCGTCCTTTGCCAGTAATCTAGGGTTTCACTCACAGGAACCAGCGTATTTCACAGTCCGCTCCAGAGCACTTGCGTCTTTCTTGACAGCTGTGCTCGGCACCACAGCTAATCTGGTGACGGGCATGATTCTGGATTTGAAGTTTTTGTCCAGAGAAACCCGGTCCAAGCTCGTGTACCTCTTCGTTCTCGTCTTCGTCACTGCGGCTTGGACATGGAATGCCATCACCGAGACGAAGCTCTCCCGCATGGCCGAACCTCCGGCCTTCGACTTGGGCGATGGTCCCTTCTTCAACGCCTCCTTCACTGTCTACTTGTTCTTCAAATTCTTCTACGAGGTGCTGCAGACATACCTATACTGGTTGATGGCCGATATCAAGGGAGCACAAGAAGACGGCGATATCGCCCGAACAACCGGAATCCTAAGATCGTGGGAGTCCGTTGGCAGCACGATTGCCTACGCGGTCGGCGCAACGCATTGGGCCAATTTGAACCAGATGATATTAGGTTTTGCGCTCTGGGGGTTCACAATACCTTTCGCACTTGTCGCGGTGTTCAGCAATAAGAAGAATTCCGAGACGGTCGAGGTGGAGAGTCAGACAGGCAGGAGTAGCCTGGAGGCACAGAGGGTGATTGTTAATTCCGACGGGAAGGGCTAGGATGCATTCCGTTGTAAGAATTAGACGAGATGCTGTTCCGAGCAGAAAGTATGACATTTCTAAGCTGAAGCAGCACACGGTAGAAAAGAAATGACACAATAATGCGTAGTTGATCCACCCCGGCGTGGGCCACACTAGAGGTGTACGGAGGCGTAGCGAAATGACATCAGTGATATTCCGGTGCCTGTTCACTGAGTGGACAAACTACGGGAAATATGGGGGGCAGATAGCTCGTGCAAGGAGCAGGAAATGCATAGACTCGCTAATGCTATCTCAGACTCCACAGAGAGAAATGATCCACAGTCCACAGTCCACTGTGCCACACGGATGAATTATATTTGTAGAGCCACTGACAATTCTGCCCACATGCGGAATGATATCATTCTTGTAGCGATTCTGGAGTCGCCCTGGACACCAACACGCTAGCAGCTGGCGAATCCTCGTGAGAACGAACTGTAAGCCGCGGTCTACCCCGTACTGTGTAGTTGTTGAAGCCATTGCATGCCTATCATGCTAATAGGCATCGGCTGCAACCGGAAGGTGGCCGCTGCTCAAGTCTCAAGCAGCCTCGGTTGCCCTGTCGGGATGCCGATACTGACCGTCCGTCGTCATGGCGATCTATGACGTATGCACGAGGATCTTCGACGGTGATTGGCATGGCTCCTAGTTGACTCCTGCAGCCAGAGCGCAGCAAAGAGGCGAATGGTCTAGAAATCGGCTTACGGCTATGGGCCGCGCTCTCGCCACCACTGCCCCGGAAAGGGCAAACCGGTTTGAAGCTTATGGAAATGCTCAGAGTCTCAGACGAACCCAGGGTTTCCTGGGTTCCTGCTGTGATTTCGCTATCACCGTGGAACCAGTGACGCCATGTCTAGATCCCACCCAGGTATCAGAACAACGTCGGTGCAAGGCCAAGATGAAAAATTGAAGCTCCTATATGAACTCCGGCCCTGGCCACCTCATTCGGACGTACTCTCTTCTCCTGTCCTTGTCTCCCCCAGGTGCGGCACCACTCGACAATCGATATGACGAATGTCGACCCGCGCGATGTGCAACAGGCACTTGACGCCCATAACAAGCCCCCCTCTGAAAAGGGCGGAGACCCCGATAACGGTGGCACAGCCGATGCCCCGATCATCCCCAGTGTCGGGGTAGAGAAGGCAGAGAGAGAATGGGCAGGCCAGGAAGGCGTTCGCTCCGACGGGAAGCGTGAATTGAAGGAAGATGAGTGCTATGAGAAGCTGGGCTACGGCTGGCCTTCGTGGAAGAAATGGACATACCTTTGCGCGGTCGCGTTCGTGCAGGTATCGATGAACTTCAACACGTCCGTCTTCCCCAATGCCATTACGCCCCTTTCAGAAGCCTTCCACATCAGCAAACAACACGCCCGAACTGGGCAGATGGCCTACTTGGTTACCTATTCTATTGGCTGTGAGCTGTGGGCGCCGTGGAGTGAGGAGTTCGGCCGTTGGCCCATTCTGCAGCTCTCCATGTTTCTCATCAATATCTGGCAGATCCCTTGTGCGTTGGCGCCCAACTGGGGCACCATCGTCGTCTGTCGTGCATTGGTGCGTGGAACCCTTAAGGCTCATATGCTTCGCTGCTAACTCAACCAGGGCGGTCTTTCTACCGCTGGCGGCAGTGTGACACTGGGTCTGATCGCAGATATCTACGAGAAGGAGACACAGCAATTCCCGCTCGCGTTCATCGTCCTGTCCTCCTGCATTGGTACCAGCATTGGTGGTGTTATCGGTGGTCCGATCCAGCGCTGTAAGTGTCTTGTCCCTCTTTGTAACCGTGATAATCAGGGTGGAACTAACCCGTGTACCATCAGTCCTCTCCTGGGAATGGTTCTTCTGGATCCAGCTCATCCTCGGGGGCGTCACCCAGGCTATCATTTTCTTCATGCCTGAAAGCCGATCAACCATCCTCATGGACAAGGAAGCCAAGCGCATGCGCAAGTCAGGGGAGGATCCCAACATCTACGGGCCCAACGAGCTGAAGAAGCCTCGAGTCTCGCTCAACGAGGCCTTCCATATCTGGCTGCGTCCCTTTCAAATGCTGCTGACCGAACCCATCGTGTTCTGTCTCTCCCTTCTGTCTGGTTTCTCCGACGCCCTCATTTTCACCTTCCTCGAGAGCTTCGCCATCGTCTACGAGCAAGGGTGGGGGTTCGGTATTCTGGCGCAGGCCTGGGCTGTCATCCCCATCAACCTGGCCTACTTTATCACTTACTTCAGTTACTTCCCGTGGTTCTGGCGTGATCAAAAGCTGCGGAAAAGGATCGACGACGACGATATGCCCCCAGAGCGTCGTCTGAAATGGCTGCTGTGGCTTGCCCCCTTGGAACCCATTGGGCTGTTCGGCTTCGCGTGGACATCCTTCGGGGAGGAACGTGGTATCCCATGGATTGCGTCCATGATCTTTTCCACCTGCGTCGGTATTGCCAATTATGCCATTTACCTATCCTCAGTCGACTACATGGTCGCCGCATACGGTGTCTACTCCGCGTCCGCAACAGGTGGTAACGCCTTTGCTCGTGACCTGCTCGCCGGTATCTCCGCCATGTATGCCACGCCCATGTACACCAACATCGGCGATAAGTGGCATGTCCAGTACGCGTCAACCATCCTGGCGTGTCTTTCCTGTCTTGTCGTAGCCCCTATCTATGTCTTCTACTGGAAGGGCCCGCAAATTCGGGCGCGGAGCAAGTTCGCCCAGGAGCTCCAGGCAGAAAACAAGGCCAACCAAGGCCGCCGTATCAGCAGAATGAGCAGCCAGATGTGGGGTTCGGTATAGACAATACAGCTAGGATAATACCAGTTATATATCCTCTGCGTGCATATGACACATCCTCTATCCTCCTGTAGTACATGTTGTATCTATACCCCGATATCAGTACATATAGACCATCATTCTTTGGCAGAAATATTATTCCGCTGGGAAAATATTTCGAGGTGCATCACCAGGCATTGGATCCAGGATGATGACTTGACCCAACCCGTACTGCTTGTTTCCTGGTTTGCAGGCAGTTTCGTATGAATGACTATTGCTTCATGATACTTACCAGCGAGTGCTACTAGAATGATATGAAACGGTTATTTATACCATTTGTTGCTCGGCTTCATCCAAAGAATGGATGACCACAGTGGTACAGTAAGTGGTGTAGACAGAAGTAGTGTATGATGGGTCAAGAATGGCCCAAGGTAAATCTGTATACCACCGCCCTTGCCCATACCTATCCCAGACAACACAACCAATGCTTCAAACAATAGGTTGAGCAACGACAGCCGGGCCTGGTCGAATTCTGCACTCCGTTTCGGTACCTGGGGTACTACCAGGCGTCTCACAAACATACGGCGAATTTTCCGCTTGCGCGTTGAAGTCCGCCTCTGCAACAATAGTCCCGGCAGCACTAGTGCGAGTAATCTGGAGTGTGAAGTTCTCAACATTGGCAATTCCCGTGGAGAACCTGAACTGGAAAGAGCTGTCGGTGCACGGGAACCATAGAGAAGGACCATCGAGGTCGCCAATGTTCCTAGAACGGGGCCTCATGTTAGATTAGTTGCAGCTACCTAGGAACAGTTCCATACCAGGCCGTTGCACAGGTGGTTATGGTGCCATCGTCCAGATCATAGGCGGTAAAGTCGGTGCGAGCAGTCTGGGACTCCTCGAGCGTTTGGACAGAGAGGGGACCCAGCGCAAAGCCAAGCCAGCTGGTTTGCGCACTGGCTGTGGATGCGGTAGCAAGGAGGATAGCAGTGAAGGGCTTCATTTTGTGGGAAAGCTGGGGGAGGGTTGGGTTTGACATTTCTACCCTTTCCTTGAGGGTTGAGCGGACTTTTATGCCCAGTTCAGGCCAAGATGCCTTAGGAGCCAATATCTGGCATTCTCAAAGTAACTACTCAGTGTTGAGGGCTTGCGAGAGACGCTGCCTATCAGGGGCGATGAATATGCACTGGTCGTGCGTAGTCTGCGCGCTGTCTTACTTGTCGTGTGCAAAAATAGATCTACGATAGGGCGCCTTACCTACCGAGCATAGCCATCGCCAACCTTGCGAGGTGTCTGTCTGGAATAGGACAACCCATGGTGATCACTGAGGGTGTGTCTTGCTGGCTATTATTAGCTAGCCAAATCGCAGCAAACAACTAAAGGGCTGGTGTAAGCCCGCGTACTTTGTTGCCCCTATTGATAGGCTCTAGGACAAGTTGTTGAGGCTTTTTCGTCCAAAGTGCCAAACTTTTTCATTTTTTATTTTACTTCATTGGCCCTCAGACCCATCATATCATCCAGTGCCTTGCCGCTGACAGCAAAGCATAGCCAACCTCCTCAAGACCTCCTGCATCCCAGCGCTCTGCCAGACCACATAGTCCCAGGTATCACTGCGCTGACGGTTATTGCCATTCCCCGGGTCGCAAATCTCCTGTAACTAAAACGTATCCTCAAAGAACATCATCCCCGCTCTAATCACGTAGATGGCATGATGGCATGATGGCAGATACCAGCATCCTGGTTAGTTTATCAGGATATACCACTAACTAACCCAATTGGTTGGCGTTAGACAGGTCAACAGGAGCCCGCGAGCCTCAAGAGTGCGGACACTTACCTACAGTATAACGGTTATAAAATATAGTACCTGGTACTAGCCTGGTCTAGAATTTTAGATTATAAAGGGTTCGGCCAGGTCCTTTTTTATTACTTTTCAAATATTAGATTTTAAGGTATTATATGTTAAGAACCCAGTCAGTGGCAGCAGGGCAAGCTCTCCCTGTACTAAATCAACTGCATCCTTAGCCATGCCCATTCCCGCCTGGTATCCGGTCCCCCCGGCACCATAGTTATGAACAACCGTTCGGCCGAATTCGATCTCCTCCCTTTCAACGCGAGCCCCGGTCTCTCGAGAAGGTCGAAATCCGACTGCAACCTTGAGAACTTTGGGCTTGGCCTGTTGAAGCACAGGCAGCAATTCCCCGGTTCTCAAGCAAAATCGACTGGCTCTCATCGTCTCTGATCCGGCGGTCTGAGTCGCCCTTTTGAAGGTACCCCCCAAGGATGACTGTCGAGTCTGATAGAGGCCGCGGGATGATATACGTCTCGTAGTCCTTACCATAACGCATGATGTTCTGCTTGACCTCGGGCGCTTGGGCGAGAACAATTTGTCCCCTGGTGGGATAGCACTTTGGATCCTGTACACCAGGAAGTGTCTTCGCGGCATTTCCAATGCAATTAACACAATTCTGGTATTTGAAGATAAAAATGCGTCGTTCAAAGATTGTACCGTGCATCGCACAAATTGCACGGCGCCATAGCTAGGCTGCGAGAGAAGTGATTTCAGGTGGAGGCAATGGGCTGGTGCGTTAAAGGTGATGGTAGTGAAGCGTAAACCAAACGCGACATGGTGTGGCAATTCTGACTTGGAAATAGTTTGCACCTGTATCGAGTGAGCTTCATACTTCGCATCGGTCTCAGTTCCAGGTGAGGGCCTACATCGCGCAGATACTCTGTCACACTCTGGATTTTCTCGATTGGCGGTTCCTCATCCCAATATTCGATGGACTTTGTTTTGGAGAGATATCTTGCCTCGTCGGCTCCTCGATCGATCAAGTCCATCAGGGCCAGGTATCCTGCTTTGTCCCAGCGCAAAGCGTTGGGGTCATTGCCCGATATGCCCGAGAAGTTAGCTCCTGCCCTGCAATAGTGAGCAATGGGAACTTGGGAGACAGAACCAGCGACTCACCAGGGGGATGTATAGTTCACGGCAGGGTCTCCTGGTAGGTCTTTTGCCATGACCATTACATGACGTCCGTAACCCCGTCTGGACAGTTCAAGAGCGACATTGAGCCCGATGATACCGGCACTGGAGCGGTCGGGTTAATGGCAACAGATGACAATGGTACTAGGTAGCCTACCCCAGGATCACAATGCTATCGGACGCCATGATCTAAGTATGGTGGTTAGAAAACAGTTACATCTTAAGTGCAGCCTTGCCCTGCTTTATACGCATCATAATTTGTTTCCGACGGGCAGTTCCACCTTCTTTTCCGTCGGGGAACGGAGCTTTCGATTGGCTGCATCTCCCACAGTGGGTGGAAGAACCTGAGGTTGTGGAGTAACATTTGGCGATAGTCGATAATATTCGATAATATTTAGGGGTAGCAGAGATGCAGTTATCGAGAGTAATAGGAAGAGACCTCGGCGGCAAAAGGCATTCCTCCTTAGTGGATGGTACATTGTGTCAGTGCTTCACGTAGCTTATATATATTCTGGACAAGAGCGGGCTAAAGTTAACGCACGGAGTGGAGCCCTATGATCTGGAGGAAGCACAAAAAAGGGTCCAGTTCAGCTACTTGAGAACCCGCAGGTATAAGCGACCGTGGAAAGCGCCTCATCCCTCATTGTGGTCGACATGCTTAATATCAAGCGTGATTCGAGGTCTATCCTCTGGTGGGCGGATTACTGCGGTGCTTTGCCCACGTTGCCAGAGACACCACGCTGTCAGCCGATCCTAATGTACAGCTGATGATTATGCCATCTTCCTTTTTGATCTTCTATGGTCATTGTGGTTTCTGTATTCAGAGACAAGGAATCGCATCCCGTCGGACGGGAGAATGACACCGGTCTTGGCTCCGTCGTTTCACGGCCTTGGCCCAGCGCATATGGCCACGGCTGAGTTCGATATTGAGCGGGACGATGGGGGGGTTTTATGTAAAACTCCTGGAAGATACCGGAAGAAGGGTGACCATGAAGCAATAAGCCAAGTTGCTCATGCTTTAGAGCATATTAACCATCCGCAGAGGAGTTGCTATTGAAGGACTCGGCGCAGGTACCGACCAGGGCCCACCAGGGGCTTTGAAAACAGTGCATATGTATGGATAGATGGAGGAGGATAAGTAGAGCCAATCAATGCATACCGAGGTGAGCTGACAAGCAAGGGTTGAAAATGGGGCTGGAAAAGGGGGCGCAGACCCCTTGGGCCCTGGAGGAAGAGACGAAGACCAGAAGATGCAGCGATGAGGAACTAGCTGAGCGCAGAATGCCGCCCTTTTCAGCAGCTCATCTTTCCCTCTTTAAGGCTTGTTGTCTCTCAGGCGTGCCAATTTAAAATTAGCGCACCAATCGAGGCTTGCGCCCCTATGCTGCCCCCAATGCGCTGGCGGCGCTGGCGGCGCTGGGCGTCGATCAATTTGTGCTCATCAAACTGGCCTTGACGATGCTCTGTATAAAGGCTGAACACGGACAGTTTGACATCTCAGAGACCAAAACAAGGCTATTCTTCCGAAATGCGTCCAATCCATAACAGGCTTGCCCTGGTTCTAGGGCTTGTGGCCGCCACTCAAGCTAGCGTTGTTCGACACGACCACACCTTTCAGCCTGACCATATCCTTCGAGTAACGGCGGGGACGCATAGCGAAGCATGCTCAGAGCGTTATTCAGTTCTGGTCAATGGATCATCACCGGGCCCGGAATTGCGCCTGCGCGAAGGCGAGGTTAACTGGATCCGAGTCTATAACGACATGACGGATGCGAACACCACCATGGTAGGATTCGCGCCTTAAATTTCAAATTCAACTGATACTGACTTCTATGTAGCACTGGCACGGTCTCACTGCGTTTACTGCTCCCTTCTCCGACGGCGCCCCGGCCGCCAGTCAATGGCCCATCCCTCCTGGCCACTTCTTCGACTATGAGGTTCAACCGGAGGTGGACTCTGCAGGTAGCTACTTCTATCACTCACACGTCGGATTCCAGGCCGTCACAGCAAAGGGATCACTGATTGTGGATTCACGCGATCCCCCACCGTACCACTATGACGAGGAGCGCACTATTCTCCTCTCAGACTACTTCAGCGAAACCGACGAGGAAATCGAAGCTGGACTGGTATCGAGCAATTTCACCTGGAGTGGAGAGACCGAAGCGCTCCTTGTGAACGGTCAAAGCCGACCGGCGACGAATGCCACCGGTTCATGCAAGTTGGCTGCTATTTCCGTCGAGCCCGAAAAGACCTACCGGCTGAGGTTCATTGGCGGAACTGCGCTGTCCTTTGTTTCGCTGGCCATTGAGAGCCACGACGTGAGTATTATTGAGGCAGATGGGCACTATACCCAGCCTCTGGAGACCAGCTTTCTCCAGATTGCCAGCGGCCAGAGGTACAGCGTACTCCTAAGCGCGAAGAGCGAGGAGGAGCTGAAACGGGCTAACAAGCGGCAATTCTACATTCAACTAACGACGCTGGAGCGACCGGCGGTCTTGACCAACTTTGCAGTGTTGAGTTATGCATCTGACACGCATTCGCCAGACTTGACGACTGTCCCATCGCCCCCTCCGCTCCCTGTGGCCACCCCTGTCCAGGGCTGGCTTGACTACGAACTGCAGCCCCTGCACCCAAATCACAACTTCCCAACCCTGGAACAAGTGACGCGGCGGCTGGTCATCGACGTCCACCAGAATGTCAGCGACCATACCATCTGGCTGCAAAACGGATTTGACTGGGTCGAATCCTACCCCAAGTCCCCATACTTGGTCGACATCTACAAGAACAAGCTCAACCTCGACGCCACATATTACAGAGCCCTCACCCGCGGTAATGGATTTGACAACATTACACGGACCTTCCCGGCAAGAGTCGGCGAAGTGTTGGAGATTGTATGGCAAAACAGGGGGGCTGTAGAGAACGGTGGTGTTGATGCCCACCCCTTCCACGCGCACGGCAGGCACTTCTACGACATCGGAGGCGGCGATGGTCTCTACAATGCGACGGCCAACGAGGAGCGTCTTAGGGGCACGCATCCGATTCAGCGCGACACCTCCGTGCTCTACCGATACCGCAGGGAAACGACTGAGCTGGTTCCCTCTGGCTGGCGAGCGTGGCGGATTCGCGTAACCAATCCCGGTGTATGGATGTACCACTGCCATATCCTGCAGCATATGGTTATGGGAATGCAGACTGTGTTTACATTTGGCAACCGCGAGGATATCCTGGCGCAGTCGGGGCCGGTCGATGGCGGCTATCTCACCTATGGTGGCTCTGCGTACGGCAATGCGACACGGGCCCCTCTCGCGCAGCATTTCAAGATTTAAATTGGATTTTTTGTGTATATACGCCCGATGTTAAACGATTGTACTGCACAATGTGGACCATGATATTGTCTATTTCGAGGGCCCGAGGAGCAATATCGCTATACTGTACGGAGTAGTACTGTGTGAATAGGACCGATATGAGATGGAGGACCGATATGAGATGGAAACATTTCCAGTGCAACAGTGGTGGCACAATGCATTATACCAGTCTCCCTAGGCATTTGATCAATCGCACTTGGCAGTTTTCTTTAAATTGTAAACTAGACAGAAATGCAAGAGCATGATCAGAAGTGCATGAGAAGGAAACCAACCGCTCCAAATACAGCTATCAAGTAGGATGCGCGGATAACAACCAGCTACTAGGAAGTATTTTCATCGTCTTCCGGGCAGTTGTCTGGTCGGTCTATCCCCTGGCACAATCGGGTGTTCCACGAGGCTTCCATACTTCCGACAAGGATCAGGCGTGGACGTGGAGGAGGATGCCACCACAGCACAAACACAACCATTATCCAGATCCACCTCTGCCGCACCGTTCTCGATAGTGAACATGGTGGACCGGGTTGTGAAGTTACGAATCATCTCCGCACGGCCAGGACTGTGGGAAAGAGCAAAATCGTTGCACCTTTTCCAGTGGACATTCCAGGTCAGCCACCAGCGACCCTCGATGCGGAAATCAGGGAAGGAAGGGTAGAAGAAAGCAGGGGGCTTGGCTGGTCTCGTTTGTCCATCTCAAATTCCTGAGGTGAGCAGCGAAATGGGGAGAAGAGACTGAATATTAAGATTTTATGAAAGTGAGACTGCGCCCTGGGGGAATTAAGCGAAGACTTGGATATAGCAGCAGTTCAATCGCCGAGCCTCAACTCCACGCCAGCACCAGCAGACTAAACCCAAAACTGTGTGCTGCAGGGGATGATGCTGATACCCTAATAATAATATCATAGAGTGATATTCTTTCATCGGCCCTTGGCGAGCGACCGCCGACTAGGGCTGCCTGGCAGGCATCTGGCCAAGGCTATTATGCGATACAGGGGACTATACGATCCCTATAAGAGGGCGAGACGCGCTCTGATTCTCAACCCCTACTTTCCTCTGCTGCTCTGCTGCTCTACTGATCTTTTCCACTACTGCTCCGGGCAAGTATCACTTATCACTCTCCACGATGTCAGCCCCCCTTTCTCAATCGTCTTTCCTCCGCCTTGCCGGTACTGCCTTTGGCACCATCGCCCTCGGCTTTGGCATCAACGCCTTCCTCCGTCCTGAACATGCCCTCTCGTTCTTCGAATTCGATTACCCCACGTCGCCCGCCGAAAAGTCCGTTGTCGACAACCTGATGTTCGTGTACGGCGCCCGCGATGTCTTCATGGGTCTGGCGACCTACATCACCGCATACTACGGCAACAGCAAAGCGCTAGGATGGACCCTGCTGGCTATTAGTGGAGTGGCATATGCGGATGGCATCATTTGCTGGGCCAACGGTCACGGCGAGTGGAACCACTGGGGGTATGCCCCGATGATGACCGTTGTCGCCAGTCTGTTGCTGGGTGTTCTGGATCGGAAATAGGTGGTGACAGTGTTGAAGCATAAAAGTGTATCCAGTTGTCTTTTTCAAGCATCATTTTTCTATACCGGTTCCAGCGTTTTCCGACTCCGACTCATCGATCGCAGCTGCTCTCAGTCTGTCAGCCTCGCCGGACCTGGTCCAGCGCCGATCCCCGACAATCCACATTTTCCAGGGTTATTGCACCAATCCAGTGCGAGTCTCCACACGGCGCGAGTCGGATTTGTTTGTTTGACACAGTGGTACCGGTCCTTGACGCGCTCCGACGCCGACATGGGGGGTATCTCAGCGGTTAAACAGGGGACTCTTGCAGCTGAATTAAGGGCTTTAATGGTAGACAATTACTCCGTATATATCTCGAGCTTAATCTATTTTTTTCCCCCACTAGATGGAATTGCTATGGATATCTGTAACATGCTATGCTTTCACTAGCTAGCACGGTTGTGTTCCATGTGTGCCTTAACGAGTTGCCCAGCAGCCAGCGCGGCGCAAAGGGACAATTCTGCTGCCAGCGTCCCAGCAGCAATGATGCGTGCCAGACGACGTGCGTTCTCTCCGGGTTGCTCCGTGTTGGCACCGCGAACACCCAGAACATCCAGCATCGCGCGTTGAGGTCCGAGGGTGGTCCCGCCCCCTATTGTGCCAACTTCGATGGACGGCATCGAGACGGATATTTGCAGCCAACCGCGGACGCTATCAGTTGTTAGCTCGGGTTCCTCGACCAGAAACGGACCGGAATTGTCTTACTTCTTCATAATGGTGATGCAGTTGGCACTCTCCACCACCTGCGCCGGATCCTGGCCCGTTGCGATGTACATCGCCGCGACGAGATTAGCTGCGTGAGCGTTAAATCCCCCAATGGAACCAGCCATGGCTGAGCCGATCAGATTTTTGTCCGTATTGAGCGCCACCATGGACTCAACATTGGTCTTCAAAACGCTCTTCACAATCTCTGGCGGAATCGTTGCCTGTGCCACGACGCTCTTGCCACGGCCGTCAATCCAATTGATCGCAGCGGGTTTCTTATCGCTGCAGTAGTTGGCACTGAGAGAGATGACATCCATGTCCTCGAAACCGTGGTCCCGCATGACGTCCAACGCATGCTCCACGCCTTTGGAGATCATGTTCATGCCCATTGCATCGCCGGTGCTAGCCTTGAAGCGGACGTACAGATTCGTTCCTGCCATGGCCGTCTTCATTGACACTAACCGACCGTATCGAGTGGTTGAGTTGAAAGCTGCCTTCATAATATCCGCACCTGCTGTTGAGTCAAGCCATTGCTTAGCCTCTGCTGTACGCTCCAAGCTTTCAAAGGTAACACAAGGACCACGAGTCATCCCATCCGCAGTCAAGACCGTCTGAACGCCCCCTCCGGCATTGATGGCCTTACTCCCACGCATAACACCAGCAACAAGAACGCCCTCGGTCGTCGCCATGGGAAGGAAGTAACTTCTGCGGTCGATGACAAGCGGACCCGCAAACCCAACTGGAACGGGCATATACCCAACGACATTCTCACAGCACACGCCGAAGACACGAGACCAGTCGTATTGGTCATAAGGCAGATCTGACACTTCAAGGGAATGGGTGAGGTCAGATGTGGTCGTGGTACGAGCGACGATACTCCGGCGAACTCTGACGGCGCGGGTGAAATCCTTCAGGTTCTTCTCTAGAGCGTGAAGGGGGAGGGTTCCACCTAGCGAGAGATTGATGATTTCCTCATCCGTGAGAAGCTGAGAACGGCCTTCTTTAAGCATTGTTTGGCATTCCGTTTGGGATCTCGTCGAGGGTGTAAGCGAGGATGGGGTTGGTTCTTGAGCACACTGGGTTGTGGGCTGACCACCACCAGCCGTAGAGGTACTTTCAAGGCGTTGTTGTTTACTTTCTTGCTGGGAGGTTGTCTCCTGTACGGGGGCATCACGGTCCATAGTGCTTGGATCTTTCACTCCGCGCCGTGCGGCGGCAAAGAGCCGTCCATTGAGGGCGACACTGATAATAAGCGCGACAATCACACATTTGGAGAGAACAGGATCTTCGAGACTTTTCAGTAGACTGTCGACTCCGTATCCAGGAAGCCTTTCGTCGTCGTGGTGACCTCGTAGAGTCGGTGTCTCTAATTCGAATCGAACAGGTGGGAGGACTGTGACGACAGTCCCTTGGTCGTTGAGCATCGCCTGGTTCAAGATCCAATCGAGCCCACTGGAAGCTGCCGATGGCCGCTCTCTAGGGTGAGACCATAGTGAGAGACTCGGAGGAGCCGTTGCATTTCGGAATGGAATCATACTCATATTGAGTACATTTACCAGAACAAATGCGGCAATCATTCCCAGCTTGAAATGTCGAATATGCGTTCGAGAGAGTCGCTGGCCAAGGACTGTCATCGATACATCCTCACGACCCTTTGGACGGTACTCCTGGCCGCTGCTTTGAATTCGGATAATCTCCAGCTTGATGCAGAGGATAGACGTATAGAACGAGAAGAGCAGGATGCAGTCGAAGAAGAGAATCCAGGCCGCGAGAAAACAGAATTGTCGCAGCGCAGGATCGATGCTGAAGAGCGCACCTGCAAGGAGGACAGCAACCTCCAGGACATAGTGCTTGGTGATATTGGTTCCCTCCTGCTTGATGGATGTCTCGATGGCGGTCGGGATGATGCTTAACGTGGGTTTCGTCGCACACCGTTGGGTTGCTGGCTCATCTGGGCTCGTAGCATGTGCCAGGACAGCCTGAGTGAGCTTGATGGGATTCTCGAAGCCAATCGTGACAACCAGGAATGGTAGACCTTCGGAGAGCTGAGCAAGATGGATCGGGACACCGAGCTGGCGCGTGGTAAAGAGTGCCAGTAAAAAGGCAAACGTCGAGGAGAGAATGACACCAGCGAAGAGCCAGAATCGAGAGCCTAGGCGATACATGCTAACGAACAGCGACGCGAAGGTCAAATGCATTGCGATGTATGCCGCAGCCATGATTGCGATGTCAAGCGGCGCGGCGTGGTTGAACAGGTGCACCAGCTCCGTCCATTTATCCCCTGCGAATGCCATGATGCTGCGTCGAGAGCTTGCGTTCTGTGTCTTGACAGCCCATTTATATCGCTCAGCGTCGTCCGCGTTTGTCTCTCTGGCCGGGACTTCCTGGATGAAGTCGAGGAACTCGGGTACATCACGCTGGGCAACCGAAAACGCGAGCGATTTCGCCGAAAATGCAGCAGAGAACAAATCGGGGTTCGATGGCAATGGCTCGACGGAGAGATGATCGGGAAAAGCGAGGTTGGGAGTATCGCCAGATGAGACCTGGTTGAATTCAAGAGTGACAAGAGCGCGGTGGTCAACGACTCCCTCGGCCACGGTCTCTACCTTTCTGCCACGCCATTCCCACGCAGTCTCCGGACCTGCATACAGTTGCCGTGGCGTTCCGTTCAGCTCGTATCCCCGTCTGGAGGAGTCTAGCAGGGAGTCTTCGAGCAATGCAACGTACACAGAGCTCACAAGAAGGGAAACAAGCACCACTGTATGAACCGGATGCGCCGATGCAATCCAAGACAGCTTCTGGGGAATAGACATGGTCTTTTCACGTACCCATGATGCTCTCGAATCGGCGGAATTGCGTTGGCTTGGGCATATTGGTGAGGACATCGTATTGGCGGCGGCCATGGGTCTGTCTCATCAGAGAGACAAGGTAACGAGGCCAACGCTCACTTCCTATAGTCTTTCGCGCTCAAGCATCTCCGTCGGAATCTGTGTCGCAGTAGCTAGGCATCCAAGATTATTTTTCTGGAGAAAGTTCTGCGAGATGGCGCGGTGACTGGTTCCCTGGGAGTCGACGGGGGCTGTGCAATGGACACACATTGCGGGTTGGAGGATCTCCATTGATCCCACTAGTGATCTTACGGGGTAAGAATCCGCTGTTGACGGTTCGAATAAATGCCAGCGGTCAGACCATCGTTTCATCTTGCTACTCAGCTTCATAGAGGTCAACAAGATATATAATTCGAATGTGGTGGGCTGTCTTGGCACACAACTGGTCGACGTCCTCTGCAGCCCGTAACTTCAACACAGCTCTCGTTAACCTATGCCAAACGCACTGATTCCTCCAATATTGGGATTATTACTGTCTGCTGGCATTGGATGTATTTCAGCCAAATAATAGTGACAGGATACCATCAACCAATGCAGTTTAGTTTCTTCCAGCGCGAAGCTGATCTCCACTTCTTGGCCCCGGTATAACCTCGGGCATATGCTCGACCTGGCTCTGACTCCTCTCGTCATCTGCCGAAGAGATAAGGGTCGCTAGAAGCTAGCTGAGAACAAGTCATGACAGTGCCTGCTCGCGTTGAGTGAGCTCCTCTTCGCATTGACAGAAATGCACCTGTATCAGATCCCTTGGCTGTATCTGAACCGAGCATACAGTCTGCCTACTTGGCCAGCTCCTATAATGCACACCATTATCTTCCACAAGTGCTGGATCAGCTAATGTATGATTTATTCCTAGCCGGCTATCTGGACAACACATTCGACCCGGATCTGCTCCTCTATAGCAGCCTAGAGCCGATGCTATCTCTATCTATTGGGAATATTTCTGAGACTGGCAAGTGATATTTTCTAAGTAGCTACTTGGGAACCTAGGTTTGGTTCTTAGGAGCCAACCAGCCCCTTTTGACATCAATCCGACCTGGATTCTAGCTGGTTGGTTTCCGTCTCGCTGTAATATGTCGCCTTTCAAGTCTCCACAGCAAACCTGCTCCTCTTTCTAAGCGCTTTACCGTACTTAAAAAACAGCCATGGGAATGGCATCATGGCCAGAGTGAGAAATGCGAGCACACTAGTCGCCCACTGATAGCCGAGTTTCTCGTACATCTGGTTCCCAAACAAGGGGAATGCAGCTTTAAAACACCATTAGGATCACATTCTACGGAAGTCAATGGTACAAACATACCTGCAAATGAACATCTCACAAAGCCGTTGGCCGCAAGTGCTGAGGCGGCATATTGGGTATACGCATCAACCTATGCCCGGTCAGTATATGGCCCTGTTCATTCCACACAACAATGTACAAAAAATGTAAATATCCCCGTAAATACCAATAACATCCTTTTCAGATAACCAGGTTAGCTTCATCCTGTCCGCTGGGGGTTGCCAGTACTCACCCACACCCAAACACGGCGGATCCAATGATTGGTACTATCCAATGCACACTTGAGTACGTTGTCCAGCCAAACCAGAACAGCCCAATGGGAATTAAGACACCACCTAAGATCGCTGGGGGCAATCTGTACTCCGGCTCACTCTTCAAATATCCCGCCTGGGCCTTGTCCATCAGTCGCGCACGGATAATGTTCCACAGCGGGTTGCTCGCGGCTGCGACCATTATTCCCGTCACGATTGCAACAAATGTGAGACCGATCTGCCACAGGTTCATGCCGTGATTCGCTCCGAAGACAAGGGGAAATGCCCCGAAGAAGAGGTATAGAATTCCGAGAAGGATAGCAGAGTAGAGGTCGAGACAAAGACACATGGGCTCTAGGAACAGCATCTGGAAGGGCCTGAGAAGCGATAGTGCTAAGGATTTACCTCCATGACCGGCGTTTCCTTCCGCAGACTTGTTCTTGTCGTGTACGCTGGCAGGGAACCGAGTCTCCGGGGCGAAAAGGACGATCGATATTAGCAGAGCAAAGGACCAAATGATCAGAAAATAATAGGTCCACCTCCACGATACGTGGTAATTAATAAAACCACCGATCACAGGTCCCAAGGTAGGCCCAACGAATGGCGCCGAGGAGACAATGACCATTGGCTTATGGATCTCATCCTTCGCGAAGATATCCCCCACTGTCCCTCCAGCGACAGACAAGAAAGTACCTCCGGCGAAGCCCTGGAAAAATCGACCAATAATGAGCGTCTCGATGTTCGTCCCGATGGCCGATGGAATGGTCCAAATAATGAACAACGACCAGGAGACCAGATAGATGGGTCTTCGCCCATAATGCTCGCTCAAAGGGCCAGTTAACAATGGTCCTAAGCCAATGCCCAGCACAAATGACGACAGTCCCACTGTCGAGACTAGCTTTCCCGTGCCAAACTCCGCACCCATCTGCGCGTAGGTCGTAGTGTAGATGGAGCTGGCGCATGTTCTTTGCTCGCCGAGTTAGTATCTGGTACCTCTTTTTTGCGGGACAGGTGTAATAGAATACCAGGTGTAATAGAATACCAGGGTCTTCTTAGTCGAGAGGTTGACTCACACACACATGCTCGCTGAACAAACAATCACTACTATGACCCACTTGCGCAACAGCGCCATGCTTTGAGGGCATGGACGCGTTTTGCCAGATTCAGCGACCTCCGTGTCGACCAAAGAGGCCTGACCCTGTCCAATATCGCCGGGTGTGGTGTTCATGATGGTGTATCATAATCCAGCGGGTGGGTGAGGAATTGAGGAATCCTTCTCTTAACTTATAGCTCCACTTGGGTGACTTGGTGCGACTAATTATTGCTCAATGCTCAGACCCCACAGACACATATTGGTAAGCACACGGAGGGGATAAATTAATAAATTAATATTATTCGAGAATGCTCTCAGCCCCTGGAACTTGGTTATGATCTAGCCTTATCAAAATCTACACCGAGAAAAGATCGCGTTGGGGCTTCGCTATCCTTGTTCCATAACTTGCATCCTTGACAGCACGCTTGATGCCAGGTTCAATCGGGATTCAGAAGGCATCGTTGATTGAATCCACCACGCTAATCGTTGAATGGTGGATTGTCTCGCAGCGCACGAATCTTGCCCAATGCAGATATATCGTGAACTCTTCTCGGAAGTAGTATAGTCCTTCATATCCCCGTCTATTCAGTGCAGTGCTTTTATAGACAGGGAATACTATAAGAGATACTAGAAGACATGTATTCCTGTGTGCCATCACTCGGCCAACCACCAAACATATCTAGACAAAGGATCAGACCACAACAACGGACAAGGCTCACTCTGCGGGGAATTCTGCAGCCTCAGGACCTCCGGAATGGCGTCAAGGTAAAAATAAATATGCGTGCTCCATGTCAGTATCACTGCCATCCCAAGTCCAAAGGTCACGGCGATGCCGCCAAAGCATCCACAGGCGAAAGCCGTGGTGCGGCACAGCAAGTCCAGCGGTGATGTATTGCGCTGTTTCTTAGCCAATTTCATCCCAGTCATGACACTGACCAAGAGCAAAAACAAGAACACAAAGATAATGAATATCCAGGTGTTGATGTGCTGCAGGGATTCTATGCAGGTTTCTGCGAGGGAATCCCACCTTCCTATCAAAAGCTGGATGAAGAATGAGAAGGTCAAGTTCTTGAGGATATGTAATAACCAGGTGTATCCGGGTCCATGGTCTCGAAGAAAGAACACAACGTGCTCCAAGTCGCCTGTTCTTTCAGCGGGAGCACTTTCCCTGAATATAGGCAGCTCGAGGGTATAGCATGTGGACAGAGTCCCTATGGCTAGCGCTCCACAGGCTAGATGGAAGATTTGCTTATCAATAGCGGTCGCGCCACCCCGTTCCCATCGGCGATAGTAAAGAAAGACTTCACCGAAACAATGGGCGAGCAAGACGCCAAGCAGGAGGAGCGATGGGGCGCGGCGAGCACCTTGTTTACTGCGCGAGGACCGCCAAGGGACATCTGGATTGCCCAAGAGACCCACGAATCGAGCCGCCGGACGCGGTGGAGAATGGATAGCATCCGGGGTCCGGCCCAACAGTAACCGAAGAGCGTTTTTGCATTGACGGTACGTTTCTCGACGATGCACATCCGCATCCTCGGCAAAGCGACTGGTGACGAGCTGGAAGCAGGTAAAGACCAGGATCAGTAGCAGTGCCACAATGTATCGGAATGCGATGGTGAGCGGTGCGAAGAAAAAGATAACAACGTCTAGACCAAAAGAAACGCCCTCTGTTTGATAATGGGTATGAAGGCACAAGAGCAGGGTGGTGCAGTTGATGACAGCGAGCTTGACCAAGAGCCCTGGCACGGATCGTCGAGAGTCCAGCGGGCAGAGGCCGGGAGAGTCAGACTCAGCAGAGGCTGCGTCCATCGAGATCATATCATAACCGATCAGAAAGTCAAGCAGGGTGCTGTAAGACAGATAGATCCAAGTGCTTGCTTTCTTTCTGGTGTCACTAAGTAGGCGCTGACTAATCTGCATATTGAAGGCTGATATTGGTGCCTGAGGCAGGAATGCCAGATATGAGTCACAAGTCTCCGCATCGAATGATGATGCGAGACAACTGCAGCTCTCACTATTGACATTGAATATCTCGCCTGTCTAGGAAATGACAGACTCTACGCTCGACTCCCTAAGTCCTCTACTATTGCGCACAGAGCGTGATACCCGGCCCGTGGTGGTGATGACTTGTGGCATTTCAGGTACAGACAGCGACGCGTAGGCGACTACTTAGGTAGCTGACAGTGTCTAGGGTCTGGGAAGTCATCCCTTTCAAAGTGGATATTAGCCAATTTCCCGTCTTTCAAGCGGCTCTCCATCGACTCTTACATCTACACCCATTACGGGCTGTGGAATGTTGACTACCCCAAAGAAAAATACAACACATATCAAGAGGAGGCCGAGAGCGCCCTCCGGGATGAATTAACGCAGCTGCTTCGACACGGCTCGCAGGACGCGATCCTAGATTTCTCGTTTGCGTTTCAAGAAACCAGAGACCAGTGGAAGGCCTTGATCGAAGAGTCGGGAGGTCGCTGGGTGCTTGCGTTTCTCGACGTCGATGCTGACGAATTGCGGCAGCGCGTCAGGGCGAGGAATCAACTGGCAATTAAAGATGGCGACTCGGCGTTTTTCGTGACGGACCAGATTCTCGAGAGCTTTCTCGCTGGTTTTGAAAGGCCCAAGGGGGAAGGTGAAGTTGTCTTGCGCCTTGGTGATACGCCAATGATATCACGGAATATACGAGAGACGCCATGTTAGTAGATAATTAGCCCAATTGTTATGACCTTGAGTTACTCAGATATTCCATCTCTGATTGGGTTGACTGGCGCTTCCTACGGTGGAGCTGGAGCGAGGCCACTACTACCTAGGTACGTACGCGGCGCCTGTCAGAGGCAGTAGGCCGCCCATCACTACTGCATCATCATCAACCAGGTGATACCCGACGTTGGGCCTGTCGCGATAAATCGGCAGATTGCGGATGCCGCATGCTTTACGAGCAGTATTCTGCTAGTGGACGTATTTGCGACTTTGCAGGATCGCCCTCTTGATCCATATGAACCACTATTTGAAAGAATGCACCTGGTGCGCGGCTCACTATCGGTGTTTGAGACGGCGTTGGACGCCTTAAGGGACACCTGTCAGGCCAAATATGGTCTATTATTGAGACATCCCGCCCTCCCACCCACGCCGTCGCGAATCTAGAAACACCAGACGCGGGATACCTTTCCTCTCTTCTACCCCCGCTGGCTCCCACTGAAGAACAGAATGATGAAACGTCGGACCGAGCTATGGAAGCATACAGAGAGACAGTTGCATATATATCAGTATTCACCGGATTCCAAACTCGGTATGTTCATGACCATGGTAGGCAGCGTCAGCGAGAGGGTCATTCATCTCGCCGAAATGCATGGGTTAAGGGTTAACACCGGGGACCGATATCTTGCTTGTGATTATTATTTTGCTACATAAAGCAAATATATACCATAGATGCAATCACATACAACCTACTCTAATGCAGCAATGACCAAAGCCCAAGGGTCCACGGTAAAAATCTAAACGATTCTACTTGTAGCACGGTTTATCCCATTATAATACCAGCAAAAGCGGAAGAATGCCACCTACAACCGCAATGAGCAACGGATGAACCGAGGCACCATGTATTCCGAACCCCGGCTGAGTCTCATCCGTTGCCGTTGGCTGGCTGGTCGCGCCGGTGCCTCCGCTCGTAGTAGTGCTTGCATCGGGACTACTTTCATCGGTGGTCCCTGTCGGGACTGCGTCTGGTGAAGCCACGGTGATAACGTGCTCGATAGTACCAGCCGTCCACGTGAATGTTTCGCCGCTAATAGGGGTGGTGATCGCGCCAGCAGTATTGTGCAGGGTCTCCGTTCCACCAGTGGGAACTTCGCCGGGTCCATAATAAGTGTCGATGTCGGCAGGATAGCCAAAGGTTTGGGCACAGTCGTAGTTCTCGAGATACGAGGCACAGTTGCTCCAGTCTGACCCACTGGCCTGGCTAATGGCTTGCTCGAGGTTGTCAAGGTCTAGTTCCGAGGGATCCAACCTGGGACAGGTGTTGGGTAGCCTATCATGAGGAGGTGCCTTGTAAGCGACCATGATCCAAAAGAGTGAAATGTCAGTAGTCCAGGAACTTACGCGGAGAGTAGCGCGCTGTACCCGCAGCATAGGCAGCCCATAGCATAGGCAGTGATATCATCAACGCTAGTGAGGTTGTCCAGATTCTCCGAGTTACAATTCTCCACATTTAGGCTGGCGAGAGTCACATCGACGCTAACCTTGCCGATATTGCATGCACAACCACCGGGGGCATTGTCGGGAGGTGGAAAGAAGGGAAGACCATCGAGGGGCGGATTCCGGCAGTATGTGAGCAGGTCATTGGCAATCGACTGGTACTCACAGCTGTAGACCTGGAGCGTCAAATGGTTAGCATGCGCGCGATTCCGGGAGCAATTTCGAAAGCCTACTCTGTTCCAGCACGAGCTTGCAGCACAGTTGAGGTATGATTCCTGCCTTACGCACTCGCATGCATTGTGGCAATCGATCCCCAGTCCGTCACAGTAGTTGTTAATACAGTCCGCCCAGTCTGAATCTGCGCTGTCGTAACAGGTCGCGAAGCCTGATGGATCTGCGCAGGAGTCCGAGTCGAAGTAGCCAACAGTTGCAGCAACGGTGAGCCTCGCAACAACAAGGCTGAAGACCGATGTGCGAAGACGCATTGTACCTAGCTGACAGTCGAAAGAGAAGGAATCGGCGTAAGCAGACTTGTTTCACACAAGAACTGATTGGGGTGAGAAACCCCGGGATTTAAACCGAATCCCGGAGCCTCAGCCTTGGAGTATCTTAGACTTCTTCGGCCGAATGCCAGGCCACTAAATAATACCAAGCCGAAGCAAAGCAGCGCCCGCGCTTGGCGTCCTCCTGTCGTCTTACTCTTGGCTGTGGTCGAACTCGCTTCGCTTGCCTGGATTCAGCCAAGTGTATGCATTATCTCGCTGCCGATCTACACTCCGGCAATTTCCACAGCCTCTCCCGCTAGTTCAGCCCCCAAGCGAGATCCTTGATCTTGCCGGAATCATGGGGCTGCATTCCCGCCACACGGGATGGCGGTCTCAAGCCCAATGGGGCGGCCTTCGGTGCCCAAGGCAACACAGTTCGCACGAACTGAGATAGGTACCAGGTGGTCTCCTGCAAGCCATGAATTTTATAAAGAATAGTTTTCGTAGAAGATTGCTTGCGTTGAGATATATTTAGAACTAACTTGTACCATCCAGTGTAGTCATACTTCCCGCCAACTTCTTGCCACCAAATGATCCTATTCCAGTGAAAAGGAAGAGCTTGTTGGACCATATCTGTCAAGGTGATAATGACGCTGCCTTGACATATAGTGTTTTCTCTGTTCCGGGAGTGCAATTGTCAACAGGGCACTTCCCCGACTCAACGTCGCGACGGATAAAAAGGAGAAGACAGTGCGTTTGTAACACCATCTGCTCCTGCGTTGCTCCGTGTTCGTTAGAGCAGGTTAAAACCATTATCAGGATAGCGGAACCAGTCCGATCCAACCCATGGCAATTGGCAGCCAACCACTCCATCCATCAATTGTCGTGAGCCGGGGCGGGGCCCAAAGGAAGCTCCCAGGAACCTTCACATACAATGTGGCATCCGCTCCAATATGGGACCTCCTACGCCTTGTTTTCCGCCAATCTTTCGTTCTTGGCCCTTGCCTCGCGACGAGCCGCGGACTTGGCCTTTGGCTTTGGGTGCCCCTGTGGCCTGCGCTGCCCAGGAATGAGGAGATATGCAAGGCGTTTCTGCCAAAAGCATTAATCAGGTAAACGGATGAATACATCAGAAAGTGGACATGATATACGTCTCGTCTCCCCCGCAGGAAACATGCCAGTCAGGCTCTGCATAACATGTCATTCGACTATTTACATCGCAAGTGAGCAAATATACTGAATCACTCTACCCTGCCGGCGCTCAAAGTAGGTCACAAACTGTATCATTAAGAAGAAATCTCGCCATAGACCAGTTTAGCTTGTTGGTGATCACCATGCATCCAGGCCTACAACTAAAACCGCCGTGAAAAGTGCGGTATGGCTATTTTTGAAGACTCGCCAGTTCTGAGCCGACTGTATTGCAGGTGGTCAACCAGTCCGCCATGGACAGCCCTCTGAACACTGGGCTGGAGATGATGCTTTCAGATTACAGAAACTAGCGTGATGCGCGGTTAGCAACACATAGACATGAGACGGCTGGCTGAAGATGATGGCGAGCTACTGTAACTTTCCTTACGTCTGGACCCTTGTGGAGCAGTGCCTTTGAAAGCTCTGAAGAAATGACCATTGGTCGCCGTTCTTCGCCCGCCAAAACGGCCGGCGCGAGGGCTTTGAGCGGTGAACCCATCCCAGAGGGAATCCGACAGATGTTAGGGACGCTTGATGTGGCTGGCTGTGTGCTCCCTTGCAGTGTACTTGTTTTGGTCCCCAACACTGGGTGGTCTTTCCTGCTGGGAATGAGAGGAATCTAAGTGAGAAGCAAGGGGCACGAAGACAGCGTGTTGCCCCGTGCTGTCTCCCCCATGAGCGGTCTGCATGATTGTTTAAAGGTTGCGTCGAACCAGTGGTACAGCCACCAGACTTGGGCCATATAGGTGCAACATTACCCACTCTGTCCCCCATCTCCCTTGTTGACCTCTACAGAATACTTCTTGGATTTTGAATCCGCCTCGAAAATGGGTGTTGCCACAAAGCAAACGGAATATCACACCGGGAGTGGAGTCCTCGCCGTCCTCCCTCCCCCCATCGTCCCATATGCTGAACTGATACGGCTTCACCGGCCGCTGGGATTTTACATGAATACCTCGCCGTATCTCCTCGGTTTAGCCTTCAGTGCCTCAATCGCCCCTACCAAGATTCCAACGGAGATCCTCGTGCATCGAATCCTGACCCTCGTCCTTTGGTCCCTCTTCCTCCGCTGCGGTGGCTGTGTGTGGGACGATATCGTGGACCTCGACATCGATAGCCGCATTTCCCGAACGAAGCTTCGCCCTCTCCCCCGGGGCGCAGTGGCGAAATGGAAAGCCGTGCTCTTCGCCGGGATGATCTTCTCCTGTGCTTGCTCTCTCTTAACAACCTTGCCGTCTCGATGTATCTTTGATGCCGTCATCATCCTCTTCTTCGCCCTACTCTACCCGTTCGGCAAGCGGTTCACGAATTATCCCCAGCTCACGCTAGTCAATATTGGATGGGCTGTTCCAATGGCAATGCATAGTTTTGGTCTGGATCCGTTGTCCTATCTTCCGTCAACCGTCTGTTTGTTCCTTTTCATCGGCGTCATTATTATCATGATCGACGTGGTCTACTCACAACAAGACACGGAGGAGGACATAAAAGTCGGTGTGAAAAGCATGGCAGTAGAATTCCGACACTCCATCAATACCCTGATATCTTCCCTCTTTTACGGCTCTGTAGGCTTACTCTCCGCCGCTGGTGTTTTCGCCGGACTTGGATGGCCATTCTTCGTGTTGTCGGTGGGCGGCCATGTCTACGGGTTCGCCAAACTAGTCAGTAGAGGGAATGGCAGCAACCATGGGGGAGCAGAGAAAGATGCCAAAGCGTCGTGCTTTGCAGCTACTGTGTTCTGGCTGCTTGGACTGGTTCTTGAACGTATTCTGACTAAGTAGAAGTGACGAGTGAACTAGGTGAATAGCTCCGTTGACCATTCCCTCCGGTTATTGGATTTGATTGAAGCTGTTTCTGAAATAATATAAATTAGCATTTGTCTCCTATTTTTGCCCCGAGATTGTCCCGAGATTGATAATACGTGGCTGCGAGACCAATACAAGGTATAATAACTGGAGTAATATCATAAGTCATGGTTGCTATCTATGTTTAGCTCTAACGATAACCCTTCCTTCATTCAACAACCTGCGTATAAGCTGCAGCTGTACGTGCCTACTTGCGATAATACAACTGCGTTCGCAATCCAGCCGTTGTTCCAATTGTACAAACTGTAAGGGGTCACACCAGTCAAGACAGGATATTTCTATTGCTCGTCAGACAAGGAGCAGTTGCCCTGCAGGTATCCAAAGAACTGCTGACTGTTGGTTTCGCCGGCAAAGAATAGATTGCCCACATTAGAACTCATATTCTGATGCGGCCGCAAGCTTGTGGCAGGTGGCCCATTAGAATATGCCCGGTTTCTCGTCAGTATTTGGCCTTGTAGTGTGCTTGCCAGTAATGGGGAAGGGTCCTACCAAGGGGTCTGAGTCCACCGTTTATACCACAAATGCTTGGGATCCGGGATATCCGCGCCGTACATGGTCCGCAGAACCTCCATGACCTCGGCCTGGGTCTCTTCGTTGGTTTACGCCTCGACTCGGTAAGATTGGTCGTTGACGACTATCGCGACGAGAAGTCCAGAGCCCCCCAGTACATCTGGGAGATCGAGCGGCTGGAACTCTGGGTAGTAGCCACTAGTGTCAGGATCGCCGTAGATGAGATACTGCGCATTATCCTAGAAGGGCTCGTCGAACTACATATAGATTTTGCTATATGTGCCGATCTGGAAGCTGCTAATCGCTGCGGTTTTCCAGTCTGGCAGCGGCGGTGTAAACTCCAGCACATCCTTCTGGAGGATACCCAGGGAAATGATTAGGGTGGCGTAGTCGGCTTGGATACAAGAGCCGTTGTCTGTGTGCACAGTATCCGAGTTCTTATTGTAGTCTACGCCCGTCACCTGAGTATTGAAACGCAATCCAGAATCATCTTCGCCGAGGACTCTCTTTGCCTCCTCGCAGATGATCGTCGAAATCTCGCGCTGGCCGTACACGAACCAATTATCTTTGGGACATTGTTTGAACGTAGCGTTCTCTGCAACAGTGGTGAAGATCTCCGAGCTTTTTTCGGGGGTGTAAATAAATTCACCATCGAAAAGTCACCCTTCCGACCTCTGACGGTACGAGTCATTCTGGCCTGGAGCCGACTTACTAGAGTGTATATAGGGTTCTCGGGGCCTCCACCAGTAACGGTTCCTTGCACCCAACCAAGCATCGTTTAGCAACGGGGAGGTTTTCTATATGCATTGACTTCCGTAGAGCATACCCAGTTGGCCCCTGCTTCCACTTTATACGGGTTGCCATCCCAGTGCACATAAGAAATTGACCTTCTCTGACCAATTGTCCAGTAGGTCCTCTCAGAGAACAATGTCGATGACTTTGTTCTTATCGAGTATCAAGACTGCATTGGCGGTCGGCTGCAAGACGTCGAGTTTGGCGAAGGGCCTGATAGATCAAACTTACTGCGGCCCTGGCTCCAGTGACACCGGCTGCCCTAGAAGCGGTCAGAATAAGGTATCGGACGAGCCCTCGAGGTAGAAACTTACAGGACAGCGACCTTGGTCCGTTCACATGTCTCCTGAAAGAGCACCCATAACAGAGCCAACAATAATTGTCTTTGCTTTCATGAGCTCAATCACGACTAGTACTGGCCATCAGAGCAGAGAAGCTGTTAGTCCTATCGATAGCGGAAGCCTGGAGACTGATAAAGTAGTCCCATATCTTCGCTCTTTACCTGCCCTATCCACATTCCTTTGAGAAGCATTGCTTAAGTGTCCAATGCATTCCACATCCACTTTCATGTTACAAACCCAGCATGCCGCTGCATTGTACATATTATGCCTTACATTGCTGCTGTGCACTGATTGACATTAGTCGAGCTGTCTACGTTGAATCCCCCGGTGATTGCCCCATACAATTCGACGAAATAGTAAACCGGTATATGAGGAATGAGTCAAGAAACCCCTGGATTAATTTGACCAGTCTGAATAATGTGAGATAACAAACCATCGGGAAGCTATGGGCATGATAGTCACGAGTTTGCCCCTAGTCTGGATATTGTGTGCTTTACACAACAGTAAGCGGACTCGCCTATACTGATGTTGTTCCTCACTATATTCCGTTGATATTTGTAGGTTCCCACACCCCGCCGAGGAGGGCGGTAATAAACCAATAAACGGATCTGTGGAATGGTGGAATGGTGGAGGATCTTAACTTAGTATAGACAGAAAGCGTTGCAGGCTAGCTACCTGTTGTTCAGTCAGGGTATGAAGATCATATCATGAAGACTACCTTCTGTCTTGCTGAGTTGTGGTCAAGAAAGCATCCTTGTGAGGATGCTGGGGTGTGGGCTTGGATTCACCCCAGCATGTATGGCAAATGGGGGCAAAAGTGCACAAGAGAGCGAACGATAGTAGCAGTGCGTGTTTGTGGGAAGTGATCAATTTCATTGCTAAAGTCTAGACACAAAGTGTCCACAATATCAACTGACTGATACCATGTTTTTGTAAAGACTAACGATACCTACAACTGAGGCTTGATACGCTGTATACCCCCGTTCTGTCTGAGGTCAAACCGATCTAGATTGGCCACCTTCTCCCAGGCCGCCACAAAGTCCTTCACAAACTTGGCCTCTCCATCAGAGCTGCCATATACTTCTGCCAGAGCTCGCAGCTCCGCATGGGAGCCAAACACCAGATCTGCACGGGACGCTTTCCACCTCGGCTGACCAGTCTTGAGGTCACTGCCAACGAAGAGCTCATTGCTCTGATCGGCGGGCTTCCACTCCAGGCCGATATCTAGTAGGTTCACAAAGAAGTCATTTGTCAGTTTCCCGGGACGAGTCGTGAACACGCCGAGAGTAGAGCGATCGTAGTTATTGTTCAGAACGCGGAGACCACCGATCAAGACCGTCAACTCTGGGGCAGAGAGGGTAAGTAGCTGCGCTCTGTCAACAAGGAAGTCCTCTGTGCGCACGCGAGGGGTGCCGCGGCCATAGTTGCGGAATCCGTCGGCGATGGGCTCCAAGTTGTTGAAGGAGTCAGCATCAGTTTGCTCTTGCGAAGCATCAGTGCGACCAGGAGTAAAAGAAACAGAAATATCATGACCAGCGTCACGCGCGGCCTTCTCAACTGCAGTAGACCCGGCTAGCACAATCAAGTCGGCTAGTGATACGCGCTTGTCGCTGGACTGGGCGCCGTTGAACTGCTTCTGGATGCGCTCCAGGGCGTTCAAAGACTCTGCCAGCCAAGGCTGGTTATTGATCTTCCAGTTCCTCTGTGGGTTTAGGCGGATGCGAGCACCGTTCGCACCGCCGCGCTTGTCGCTGCCTCGGAAGGTGGAGGCTGCTGCCCAGGCAGTGGACACAAGGTTGGTGTGATCTACACCGCTAGATAGGATGGCTTTCTTCAACGCAGCGATATCTTCAGCATCGACGATGGGGTGATTAAGAGCCGGGATGGGGTCTTGCCAGATGAGGGCCTCGGATGGCACTTCTGGCCCCTGGTAGAGAATACGTGGGCCGACATCACGGTGGGTCAGCTTGAACCAGGCCCGTGCAAATGCGTCGGCGAACTGGTCTGGATTTTGAAGGAAACGACGCGAGATCTTTTCGTACTCCGGGTCATAGCGAAGGGACAAGTCGGTCGTCAGCATTCTCGGAGGGTGCTTGACATTGGGATCAAAGGCATCGGGGATGAACTTGTCGACCCCCTTTGCCACCCACTGGTTAGCACCTGCGGGACTCTTGGTGAGTTCCCAGTCGTACTTGAATAGGTACTCAAAGAATTGGTTGCTCCACTGCGTCGGGGTCTTGGTCCAGATGACCTCGAGGCCACTGGTAATTGCATGACGCCCAGTCCCGGTTTCGAAACTGCTCTTCCATCCCAGCCCCTGCTGCTCAATTCCGGCGCCGTGAGGCTCTTTCCCAATATGGGTACCAGGACCAGCGCCGTGTGTCTTGCCAAACGTGTGACCACCGGCAATCAGGGCGACAGTTTCCTCGTCATTCATGGCCATACGACCAAAGGTGACGCGGATGTCTTTCGCGGCGGCAATCGGGTCAGGATTCTTATTCGGACCTTCTGGATTGACATAGATCAAGCCCATATGTGCAGCAGCAAGAGGATTATCAAGCTCGCCGCTTTCGTAGCGGACTTCATTCCCCAGCCATTCTTGCTCGCCTCCCCAGAAGACCGACTCGTCTGCTTCCCAGGTATCACTGCGGCCACCGGCGAAACCGAATGTTTTGAATCCCATGGACTCTAGGGCCACATTTCCGGTGAGGATAAGCAGGTCGGCCCATGAGATTTTGTTTCCGTACTTCTGCTTGATTGGCCACAGGAGACGGCGAGCCTTGTCGAGACTTACGTTGTCCGGCCAGCTGTTGAGGGGAGCAAACCGCTGCTGCCCTTGTCCGCCACCTCCACGACCGTCGAACACACGATAAGTCCCGGCACTGTGCCAGGCCATGCGGATAAACAGACCACCATAGTGGCCAAAGTCAGCGGGCCACCAGTCCTGTGAGTCAGTCATGAGGGCCTCCAAGTCGCGCTTGAGGGCAAAGTAATCTAGACTATTGAAGGCCACAGCATAGTCAAAGTCTTTGCCTAGTGGGTTGGTCACCGAGGTGTGCTGGCGGAGGATGTTCAGTTTCAGGTCATCGGGCCACCAGTCGCGATTGTTTGTGCCTCCGCCGCCAATGTTGGCTTTCTGGCGGTTGTGAACAGGACATTCGCCCGGCGCCATGGTTATCTGTTGCAAGATGCTAATGGATTGATGAAGGGGGGTCCAAGTCTGATGAAAAACACGATGGAGGAGATTTCCGAGATGAGAGAAGAGAAGGGGAAGGGGTGCCAGGAAAGTGGTAGACGGGTGACACGAAGCTTATAACCCCGCATTTTATACCAACCCCGCAACATTGACCTTCCAGAGCCAGGCGGGGATTCTCAGTCCAGAAGCGGGGGAGCTCTACATGTGATGGTTTGGCTGTCATTCTACTGGTTAGAGATGGAGCCAGATATACTCCGGATTGCACCCACGGCTGCGGTGGAGATTGTGGTCCGGGGTGGCTGGCCAATGCGGGAGTTGGAGAAGTAATCGCCGGTCATCCTGAGGGGATTACGGCACATAGCGTCGGCATTGACTAATAGGGGCGTTCCAGACTCTTCCCTGTGCGATGGACGGATTGTATGATGATGATGGGCTGATAGCTGATGCTCATGCTAACCCCTAACGACACCTGACTGATCAGGCCAACAATATATCAGGTGACTATGACGCCATTCCCGAATCGGACATCCCACAATGACTCCAAAAACATCATCATCGTTCATTCTTGCCCCCCGCGTTGTAACAAATACTGCCATATACCCACGATTTCTGTGTAATATCAATTATACGTGCTGACTGCGTCGCAATGCCCTCTCTTAAAGAAAGCAAGCTGGCCTTTATCGGTGGTGGCAACATGGCCTCGGCCATCATCGGCGGACTCATCAACCAGGGCATCAACAAGCAAAACATCACCGTTTCAGAGCCGTGGGACGTCAATCGGAACAAAATTGCCGAACTCGGCGTTCAAACCACAACTTCTAACGTCACTGCAGGCGGGGAAGCCGATCTTGTTATTGTTGCCGTGAAGCCGCAGGTGGCCAAGTCCGTCTGTGAGGAGCTTGCTGCTGCGTGGTCGCAGCGGTCAACGTTGCCAGTTGTGGTCAGCATCGCTGCAGGCATTACCCTAGAGAGTTTGAAACAGTGGATTCGGACATCTGACGGCAGGACTGCCCATCTTGTTCGCGTCATGCCGAACACCCCTGCGCTCGTTGGACAGGGCGCATCGGGTCTATTCGCCAGCCAGGATGTTACTGCCGAGGAGAAGGAGCTTGTGGATGCGCTACTCCAGAGCGTCAGCAAGGCCACTGAGTGGGTGGATAAAGAGGAACTGATTGATGTCGTTACCGGACTTTCTGGTGTGTTCATCCCCGCGTAACATTTCGCAACGGTGCTGACTCGCACAGGATCCGGACCTGCATACTTCTTCGCTATGGTTGAGCACTTGGTCGCCAGTGCAACGGCGCTCGGTTTGCCCGCCGACCAAGCCACCCGTCTCGCGGCGCAAACCTGCCTCGGAGCCGGCCAGATGCTGACAGAATCCTCCGAGAGTCCCACCCAGCTGCGAAAGAATGTGACCAGCCCCAATGGCACGACCCATGCCGCCCTCGAGACGTTCAACGCGCTTAACTTTGATCAGGTTGTGGACAAGGCCGTCAAGGCGGCAACTTCCCGCGCAGCGGAATTGGGCAACACTCTCGGGAAGCTCTAAATTAAATTCCCTGTAGCATAGATATTTGAGACGAATTCATCTGATGCCCTGATATAGAATGCTACGATAGAGGTCACCAGCAAGGTCGCTCTTGCCTCTTGCATCACCAGTGACAGCATCGCAGTTTCCCGCACGGGGATCATGGGGCCTCAAACGGGAAGGAACGATTGTTGCCTGGTATTCAGGTGTGCACAAGACCTCTCAGCAACATTGTCGAGAACCTTGTATGCTCGCCAATGGATGGGTATCAACGGGAGATTCGAATGATATTCGCCTATGAAAACATGTATTCGCCCTGTATATGCATACAATTGAGTAGAGAAAAACCGAACCAAATCAAAACAATTCGTAATTCATCACCTCACATCATTCAGCCCAGTCACATACTGCACGCTCGCCTTGAGAATCTGCAGGATGATCTGAATCTCTTCCTCGTCCCGAGGTGCATATACAAACACATACTCGGTTGGAATGGCAGACATCCGTCCGAATGACAATTTCTTGAACACACTGGATCCAGCAAGGGGAAATCGCTGTCCCCAGCCAGACTCAATCACTCGTTTACCTGCGCATCGTCAGCTCCTGCTACTGGGAAGCTTAGGTTGGATCAGGCTTACAATCTGCTGGTGCCAATACGACATGAACTGAGTGGTCGCTTGTCCCGTGAACATGGCATATCTCTCGTTTCATTTCTTTGGCGGCGGGGGTTAAAGGAACGTGGCCGCATACATGGGCGGCATCGGTATATCGCTCGAGGATTGAAGGTACGCGATCCACAACATGGGCGTTTCGCTTGAGGAATGCGCCGTATTCGACCATCAGTTTCTAACCGCCGCGTTAATTTGCTCTTTACATGGTAGATGGGTTTAATAGATATACATCTTTGATTTCCCGGCTCGGCCACTGGTTGATCTGCCGCTGGGGTACGGTGAATTCTCCCATCGTCGGCCGTTCCCCTTTCCTTTGCGGCAGTTCTTCAAGATGTTCACTCCGCTCGCCGGCTTCGACTTTGCGATCGTATACTCGAGTACCGAACATCTCCCGCTTCAGCGGATCGAAGAAGGCCTTCACAACCAGCCAGCCGGCCACATTGTACGGTGGTCCGCCGGGTCCCAGGGCGAGGTATGATTGATAATCGCGAATGACTGCAGGGAGAAACAAGGCGAGCACTCCTGCTGGAAGAGCGACGAACAGCACGCGGCCGCGTGGTTGCAAGAGGAGACCCAACCTCGAAATCAGCTCGTGGGCCTTGTCGGTGACAGTAGTGATGTACGACATGACTGATGGGAGTGGGCGAAAATTGTGCCAGTTGGAGCAGTGTATGAAGGCGGGTCTTATAAGCCAACGGTCTCAATTCCGCTCCGGTTTCCGGCCCCAAACTGCAGAGAGTGGGATATTAATAACATTCGGGGCGGATTTGGTGATAATCGCCTTGGTGGCCTGGTGGTGGCCTGATTGTGCTTGATTCGCGGTTTTCCGATGACGTCACAGACTTGAGTCATGATACAGCACTCAACAAGACTTTCTACAACTTTACACTACACTCTCCACAGTATTATCCTGGAAACTCGTTTCCACCAAGTCTGTATAACTATAGTCTGCCAAATTATGATCGTCCAATGGGTCGCTGAGCCCTATCACTGGTCACTATCAACACTGCTATATTACCCCTTAGTCATGCTAATATAGATATCACCGCCTCTCCACTTCTGCACCATCTCAACATTTGTCCTGGCGAATAATGACATTCCAGTTGGCCTTGTTGAATGCTTGACCGCTGACCATCTTCGGCCCACCATACTTGGCCGTTGTGCACTGCCCAATAACAGCCATAGCACCATCCGAAATATCGATAAAGCTGTTCAACGACATTTCATGGTTGTTCTATAAAAAAGATTAGAATGAATCTTTGTTTCAACACATCCTACTAATTCCGAAAGTCACTTACATCATTGCACCAGTAGATGGCAGTGTTGTACGAACAGCTCACTCGCCCACACTCACCAGGGCCGGGTCCCATGCTCGGTTTCCCTTTCACACCCGTAAGGTACATAGCCCCATGCAGAGCCTCGCTCCACTCGACGCTTTTCCACCGACCACCACAGTCGATTGCGGCGGCATCAAAGTCACTTGCAAGGCGCTTGTTGAGATGGGAAGGGGACTCGAGGTCGCGTTGGACCCTCTCCCTCACGGGCTCGATGTACTCGACGTCCCAGCTGGGATTACGTTTCAGGGCCTCCTCACGGACTTCCTGTATGGTGCCACGCGCGATGATGGTGGTGTTGGGGGAGACCTCGATCTCCCATTCGGGCACCGCCATCGAATAGGCCTTGGAAGAAGCGACGTACGCATTTGCCTGCGTATGTTAGCTAAGTCGCGATTTAAGTACGGGGCCTGTACATACCAGGGAGTAGAAGGTGGAGATAAATCCCAACACAGTGGTGAACTTCATGTTGTTGTTTTGTTGTTTGTCAAGTTAGAATTTCAGTAAAACCGGCTTCTGATGGAGCACAAAATTGCATGGAGATAAAACACGATTTCATGGAAACACCCCCCATTTATGTAATTCTGGATATACAAACCTCCAGGATATCCTACAGAGACTCTATCGCGTTCAAAGACACTCGAGACGTCCAAATCCGGCCTCAAACCTGAATCAAGCATATCCAGTATCGCAACCTGCACATGTCCACATACGGGCTTATTGAGGGTTTATTGAGATCTTATTGAGATTTCATCCGGAGCATATCAACAAATATCTATTGGTGACTGTCGCGTTGTGTTCACTTGTTGCTATTCCTAAACGTGGTGATCTACTGCAATGTTGACAAAGGGCCCGTTACACCAGGGCTTAGCCACTACAAAGAGAGGCTCAAGTCTTTCATGCGCTCTCCGCGCCACGAGACACAAGCCATAAGACTATGCCGAAAGCAAACTTAGAATCCGGTACCGTTGCATCGGGATCTAAGCCCTCTATATTGGCATGTCGTGGTCATTTGTGGCTCGGACCTCAGGCCGAATGGTGCCCGGCTATCCGAGGGAAACATTACTGTGGTATCAATGACTACGTACAATTTTAGACAGTCGAGGCACTCAATAACGCATTCTAGACTGGGTACTTCACCTGGTTTTCTATCTTAATCACCTAAGCAGACCAGGCTCTGCATTAGGTATACGCGCTAGCTAGCCTGTTACCATGGGGGACGACTTCTGCCGGCCAGCCGACTCTAAGTGCGTTTGTTTTTTTACCAAGTTCCCTTTTCTAGTTTGCGCGTGGTTATGACTGTAGTGGAATAACGCTGGTATAAGTTCATCTTGCCCTTTCATGTTGACTAGACTCGGGGCTTTGATTACTTTGACCGGCGGAGTCCAATTTTGAGTTGTGGTTCAGTACGGTCTTTGATTGAGGCTCTACAATTAGTCTAGTAAGCTATGAGTATATTCAAATGTATTGATGATTGTACTGTTTAGGGTAGGAGTCTGGGAGAACAGGCATCATTGTAGAAGGCTTCATGATGCGTGCCGAGAAACAAACAAATGTGCCAAGTGGCCGGTGGATCTAACGAATATATTAGAGAAGAGCCGAGAAGTGAATGGTTGATGATCGTGAAATACACTGGGCTGCCTGGGACGTGGCTCCTGCTTGACGTTTCTTCGTAACTGCCCTCAAAATGCCAGCTACACAGTGGCACTGAGTCAGGACCTGCAGTATCCCAGCTGGTGTTCTGGCTGAAAGTGGTTCACTAGCGCAGCAAGAATTTGGACCTGGATGCTGCGCTGTATGACTGAAGCAATTGAGATTAACAGCTGCAAGTTATACTAGTGTGGCTATTCTGCAGCCGTACAGAAGTGTAATCCATCTCCAGGTAAAGGATCAGGATCGCTACTTGCGCCGCATGAGATGGGATGGGAGGCTATTTCTTTCAGCGGGAATGTGACAGAGGTGTGTCTCCGGAGAGTCCAGTGTTCTGGAGCGATGAGAAGAGGTTAAGTATGCTCTAAATTAGTGGTATTTTGCTTTTGTGGATTCTGCTCTTGGGGGCTCAGCCAGGCCCAAATGGAATCTTCGCTGTCGATCCAATTGCGTCTTTCCCTCGTATATCCCTTCTCTTAGCGAACAGACATGCAATATATGAGGATCCTACTACAGTCTCTGTGAAACGCTACAACACTAGGCACCCCAATTGGCTCAGCTGCAATGCTGGCCCTAATTACTTCTACCTGCGCGGCGTCTACCTCAGCACGACTGGCCGCGGCTCTGGCGGATTACGCCTGATGTTTGCGACAAACACGGGCGAGAATCGCAGACGTAGAGCAGACTTTGGGGACTTTATCAGGGCCTGCAGGGTTATTGAACATAGGGACGTGGTACTCTCCACTCACACCTCGGGTCTTCTTTATCGGTAAATGGGCTCTGACCGTGCAGAGCCAGAGAAATCCCGGAATATACAGAGGGGCTAAGACCGCATATAACCCTAGGTCCGTTGATCTTATCAGAGAGATCTTAAAAAACGCAAGTGCAACCCCCCCCTCAGTTGGGAGCCGCATGGATCCTGCAAATGTCGTAGACGCTCTTACTTACTTATTACCATGAAAATGGTTTGACCGGTGACAGCAGTCAGATTGTCCAGGTCATCCACCACATATCGACCCTTCCGGCCAACCAGAGAGCTGGAATCCGTCTGACAAAGGTCATTTATACCTCCGATGCGCTGACTGAGGCTCAGGAGAGTCACATCATCTGCGTCCTGGGGACTGTAAAGCTCCTTTCAATCCTGGGAGGTACAGATGCAGGCCCGTTTGCGGTTAGAAATCCGGATCTCACGGGGGAATGTCTACCTAGGGGAACGAGGGACTTCATCTTTGGCACTCGTGCCATGCGCATTGAGATTCATGATTCGTCTGTGATCGAGGATGACTCACCCCCTCGTGGAAGTGCGATAGCAGACGGTGAAGAGGGCATCATTGTCCAGACGTCTCTTCGATGTCTGCGCTACCCGCTTGTCCAATATATCACCGGCGATGTTGGATCCCTGCATCCGATGCCAGAGAGTCAGAGCTGAAACACCTTCACGTCCTTCGATCGTCGATTCAGCTTTAAATGTTTCAGCGAATACTTCGACTTCCAGAACGTCAGCAATATCATGCAGACTGCGCAGTCGGGGTTTTTACAAAGGCAACTCTTCCTAGATAGCATTGGAGGTTCACATTCTTCGCGCGGCAGGCGACACAGCAAGCAATGTCCAGCTCTAGGAAGCCTTGGTTGAAATGGTCAAGGGTTTCTTTTCCGTTTTGCCCTGAGAATCGACATCTTTTCCGACTTGTATTCGTTGATAGTCTGCAAGGGTTTGAGAAGAGCAGTATGCGAAACAAGGATATTAAGTTTAGTGACAGATTTAATTAACCTGCACCATTTGGTGCTGTTTCGTGTTGGAACTGGGAGTGGGCTGTGGTAACTTAACAAAGAGCAGACAAGGCTTGGAGCTATAGTATGACCACGTCACGGATACTCATTCCTGATTCCTGTGCCAAATGCCAGCCCATCAGGGAAGAAGCATTGGTGAACGTGCATCAGGCCAGCCATGGGTGGAGGCCTTACTATCGCTAACGAGCGCAGAGTGAAACCCAAACCAGGGAGTTTTATTCGCCAGTCTGAACATCGGCACTGCCTGGTTGTTTGCTAAATCAAGAACATGGGGCGTGTTGATCGTTGGTGTTTCTGGGGATCGACATCGTGTAAACAGCCCGCTAGATTATAAACCCTCACCTCGCAGATAGTGTCCTGGTCAGTCCTCGTTCTGCTCTCTCACATAGACTCTTATATCAACAAAGATGCCTCGACCACAAAGCTTGCTAATTCCTTTTCTCGCTGCGGGTTATGCCTTAGCAGAGCCCAGACAAGTGCTAGACATTGACTTCCCCGACCCAGCGGTCATAAAAACCGACCAGGGCTACTATGCCTTTGGGACGCAGTCAAACCACGTAAGAGTCCCAGTTGCTCGGTCAGACGACTTCACTAGCTGGACTCTCCTCGACGGCACCGACGCTTTGCCAGGGCCCTACCCGTCATGGGTGAAAAGTGACGATGCTCAGGTTTGGGCGCCGGACGTTATCCAACGTGTAAGTTCCCAACCCTATACCTAGCGGATCCAAGTCTGATTCAGGGATTAGGACGACGGAAAATTCGTGATGTACTACTGCGCAAAATCCAACCAAAGCAACCAGAAGCACTGCATCGGCGCCGCAACCTCGTCGTCTGTCGACGGACCCTACACCCCCGAGGAGGATGCCATCGCCTGCCACTTCGAGCAAGGCGGCTCAATCGACGCCTCCGGATTCCATGACTCAGACGGCACTCGCTACGTCGTCTACAAGGTCGATGGCAACAGCATTAACGAGGGCGGCACAAGAAACCCAACCCCTCTCATGTTACAGAAGCTCCACTCGGACGCAGTCACACCAAACGGAGAGCCCGTGAAGATCCTAGACCGCGATGAGGCTGACGGCCCCCTCGTCGAGGCGCCCAGTTTACTCAAGGTAAACGGGACATACTACCTCTCCTTTTCGTCGAATATGTTCAATACCCTTGCGTATGACGTGAGCTATGCTACAGCGTCTTCCGTATCCGGGCCGTATACCAAGGTTCAGGCCCCTGACGCACCCTTGCTTGTTAGTGGGGATGGGAGCAATGTTGGGCCCTTGGGTGGACCTGGAGGCGCAGACTTCTTGGATGATACGAAGATGATATTCCATGCTTTCAATAATGGGCAAAATACACAGGATGGGCGTGGAGTATGGGTGGTGGGTATTTCAGTGGCTGATGATAAGATCACTCTGCAGTAGTATAATAACTTGAGTCCTAGAATGATGTGCTGCTACGAATTGAATGCTATTAAGTCCCTATTTTCTCCAACATAATATCTCTCGCACTGTCTGCTTGGCCCTGTACATCGAGATCCCACAGCCACCGCAGCCGTTCTTGTAGAGTCTGTTTCAGCTTCTCTTCATCGTCCCCAACCCCATCAAGCCGTAGACAGAGAAGGTATGCGTTCTCCGCACTGCTAGTCACGACCCTCTGACTGCGCGGGCGGCGAACTACATCATATGCCTGGAATGCTGCGATGGCGTGTTTCGCGTTCAAAACCCTTGAATCTCCTAGTAACTCTGCCAATACATGCGCATCCTCGATTGCCTGTCCTGCACCGGCGCCTTGGTGTGGTGTAGATGCATGCGCTGCATCGCCCAGGATCGCAATGCGCGACCTCGCATAAGTAGATATATGCGGATGCTCAAAGATAGCCCATTGCGAGGGGTCCGGCATGTGCTGTTAGCATTAGCCAACGGTGTCTTCCTCAGGTAGGGATCCAGTTACCTCAATCAAGCTGTTAATATGCCCGCCCATGTGTGCGAAATCTCGTCGCATATCCTCCTTGCGCGCCGGCCGCTTCCAGCTTTCCTCGTCCCACTCAGAGTGGAGAGGATAAATGCCACAGTTCACCTTCTGAGCGCGCATAATAGGATACGTTACCCCGTATGCCCCATCGCCGATATACATGGTTGACACTCGTGCCCGCTGGTCCCCAACTGCCTTCACCATAGTGTCCATATCCAAGACAGCACGGTATCCATACATTCCGCTATACCGCGGCTGGGTCAGGGCACACTCTTCCTCCGAGAGCACAAATTCCTTGACCCTGGAGTGAATGCCATCGCATCCCACAACGACACTCGCCGAAGCCGACGACCCATCAGCGAATCTCATCTCCACGCCCTCACCCGTCTCATCCAACCGCTCCAGTCTCTTCCCAAAATGCGCAATCTCCGGTGGAACAAGCTTCACTAATGCATCCAAAAAGTCCGCCCGTCGCACAGTCGTCTGGCCCGACGGCAACGCCTTCAAATCCAACAAAACCTGCCCAGCCTTCTCCCCAGTCGCCCAAACGACCTCAAACCACGTCTCCCGAAAGCGTTCGTACCCGGGACTATCAGCATGCGTCGTAACAAGCGCATCGTAAATCTCGCGAATCTTAGGATCTATCAGCGGCATTGCGCGATGCGCCGCGGGGCCAATGGTCAGGCCCAGACCGACTTCCTTGAATTCCTTCGCGGCTTCGTAGATTTGCACGGAGACGTTGCGACGGAGGAGACCGACTGCAAGGGAGAGACCGCCGATTCCGCCGCCTATGATGGCGACGGTGAGTTGTTTTTCAGCCGCCATGGCGGGGTTGTGTTGTGGGTGTCAGCGATCAGGCCAGTCTAGGTAACACGAAGGATGGGATGAGGTAGTTAAATGTAGATGATGCGACTGATCTCTGTATATCCACGCTCGTTGATCATGGTCAGGGGGAAGAGCCTCGCTGGTCTGGGGAGATAGCCGACTGAGGGGGGTCATCAGGTGGCGAGATACGGTAGATGGATCGATCTGACGATCATTGAGCTTACAATTCGCTCAACCTCCGCTAGGGCTCCCTGTAAAGAGTCTAGACTATTTGTATGTTAGCTAAGGCGTCCCAGCTAGGTGTCCGCTCATCATAGGTCCATCACTCCATGTTAAATCCATGATTTCCATGAGCACCGTTGAAGAACCACTTATCTAGGTACCGACCGAGGACGCAAGGAACACGAACGATGCTCATATACACCACAGATGACTAGTTCTAGCACTGCATATAATGCCGACATGCCGACAACGGACATTTACAACAATAACCCAATGTATAATAACAGGCAAACCGTTCTACCGATTTGAAGCGCATGCTGGCTAACCCACCGCGCGAGGTTAGATAGTACTACAACCTGCGCGTCATCTTCAACTGCAAACCCAGAGCCCGGCAGGCACGGCCTTTCCTGTTTAACGATGGGGCTGAAGGCTGAGCGGTAATATCGTGCCGGAGCTCCAGCGGAAGCCGTGTGATATGGCCATCCTGGTTGAGGATGTAGACTATGCGTCACGATTATGCAGTTTATGCATATTAGGGCAAGGATATTTCCGCCAATGCATCGCAAGGGTCCCATTTCCCTAACTTATATTATTCTTCATAGTTACGGTTTACATGGATTAATAGTAGAATGTGAGGACCGGTGTAATCAACGCCAAAAACGGCCGCATTTTCACCTGTAACTCCCAGAGGCTAGTATACTTACTCTATTATTACTTTACAAGTACCCTAGTCGTCTCTCCCTCCATTTACGCGGATACACCGAGCTAGCCGAACCAGACAGAAGATGGGACTCCAACTTTAACAGTGACCACAGTTATATGTGGCAGCTTATCGGGAATCTTATAACTATAAAGCCCAGCACGACTATAGCATATTGGGCAGCTATCTGGAAGTGGGAACTTACAGGTCCTTGCTCTACAGAGTGCATGGACTGGGATCTTGTTTTAGGAATGATGTCAAGCAGCTAGCTAACACCACTGTACCATTTGCAACTATCGAACCAACTAACGAGAGACAAGTAAAGTAACACATTGGCTCGAACCTAGTATTGAACCTGAATAGATAGCCAATGGGTGGATGTTGGATCTTCCCACTGACTTCTACGGGCTCCCAAGGTTCTCCCCAACGACCACTCCCACTTCCACACCAGACCTAGCCACCACAAAGGCGTATCATAATGCTGGCCTCAACACTCTATTCCGAGTGTCAGTACACTTGCCAGTTTCAATCTAGCAGACGGCACCGCCATCGTTGCCACCGTGGCAAGTGCCACTGCCGCAGTCCGAGATCTCAGTCCAGGTACCGCCCCGGCATTCGACCTTTTGACAAAGAAATACACATTAGCAAACACTGGCTAGTACTCCAGCGCCTGGGTAAGTCAACATACCACTCCAGTCCTGTCACATCCGCAGAAGTGCCTGTCTCCATTCGAAGAAGCGCAAGGGCTGTTGGTGCGGCGCTGGTCACCACCGTAGCCGGCACCGCAGGTGTCGCGGGTCTCGAGGACGGCCGAGGCGCTGACGGCAGCAGCCATGAGGGTAACGAGGAGAGCAGTGAGCTTCATTTTGAAAGAGGTTTTGTTTTGGATTGGAACGAGGTAGTTTGATTGACGTTGATTGTTTGTTTGAGAGGGCTTGATGTCGAGGAGTACTCAGTTTCCAGCGGACATTGGGAGGTATTTATACCTCGTCGACGGAGGTCAACTCGTCTAGACTACTAGCTCACCTTCCCATCTCGTCGCAGACATGGCCCAGAGTATGAGCAGCATAGTCCTGTGAACCAACAGGAAGTTGAAGGATGGCCCCAAAGCCCAAACAAGCAAGGATGCTGCAGTCAGACTCGCTGATGGAGATACCAAGTTGTGACAGTTGTAATTTCAAGTACACACGCAAGCCCCTATGAGACGAACATATCTATCCGTTCCTTTGAATACCAGTAACAATTCGCGACTCCTCGCATCTCATGGTGGCAGAGGATTCGTGTATACAGAGTCCGAGGCACAGGTGAATGAAGCCCCCCCGCCGCAAGATGAAAGCCGACTTCTACCCAGAAGGTCAGTTGCTGCTCGCTTAGGGACGCCAAGTTCAGCCCAGCGGTCCGAGCCTGCCGTGCAGTATTTCCCCCCGCAGCTTCCCAGCCCATACTTGGTGGAGAAGCCACAAGTCGTCTATACCCCTGCTAGGGAAAGCCACAAACAGCCCCCAAAATACTAGTGCTGACAAGAAAGAGACAAGATTCAGGGCGGGGAAGGACGGTACTTCGTCGTTGGACAAAGCAATCGGTGAGCGCCAAAGAGTACCTGTTTGGCAATTAGGCGTCCAATGCAGATCGAGACAAGATTCTTATTGCCTAACGCCTAATTCTTCAACAGTGGGTATTACCTCAACTAGGAGCGCCCTTGATAACCTCTTTGAGCCTCGCCACCGAGGATAACTGGTAGTAGTACCATGATCATCATGCCAGGTCATCATGCCATGAGCTGATGAGGTCCAGCCATGCGGCCTTTTCTGTTCCTTGCAATACAGTTGGGACTAGTCGGATAAAAATTTCCCCCTTCATACGCTGAGGCCATTTAGTTACACTGCATAAGGCTTGGGCTGTCCAGGGCTGGGGCCATGGCCAACCGACATTCTCCTGCGCACTCTGGTTCTATTTCCATGCTTGCCCCGTCTTTTTTATACCCCCAGGCATTGCTGATGCGCTTAGCGGATGTTACTCGCATATCCATTGGGCCCATTCACTTCGTGCTATTGTGCTGAAACTAATATATCACGGAAGCTATGGATGGTTGCTTGTCGGCTGTCAGAGTGTGATGACATTAGGTGAAAAGCAATCAACATATCAAAGATACCAGCTATTCTCGGAGAGAGTACGCATTCTTACGCCGTGCATAAAGTGGACAGACTGGCCAGCACTCGAATCCCTGTAGGTATTGGTCTTGAGTGTCATTACAGCCAAGGGGACCTGCAGAAATGGTCACCACCACCATCCTTCATCTATCCAGGATCCCAGAAAGTGGAGCCCACTACGTGGGAAACGGCGCTTTCGGCAGGCGTTGGCTGACTTTATTAATAATGCCATGCTAGGTAATGAGCGACACGGATAGACCAACGCCGCATGTCAGCACATAACTTGGAGCGTAAAACATGCAGGGAACATGGGCTGTTTGCCCTTCACATTTTCAATTAAGTTGTCGAGGGCTTACTTGCCTGGTCCATAGACTAGCTGGTCCCCGGATTTGTTGTGCTCCCTTTGTTCCTGTCTCGAAGGTTCCTCAGACTAATCTGGAACGATCTGCATTCCTTGAAGATCTGTCAGCTCGTGGAGTCGCAGTGGAGCAGAGTTCTGGTTCGAGTTTACTCAGAGTAAGCTCGTCGGCGGGTTGTATGGAAAGGGAATAACCAGGCGCTCAACCAGCGCTTATGATAAAATTCCGCTGCGGGGATCCGGTCTCACCATTGGAAGACACCAAACACTCGCAGAACTAGTGTGGTAGTAATTTGCGCCAAGTGTGTCACAACATGTAGGCTGCATCGTGTGGAATCAACTGGAAGATCTCGGCTGTCAGAAGTACGCTGAAAGCTGGAGGTGAGCGATCTGCTCTCAATAATCCATCAGGAGTTCAGTAAAGTACTCGAATTAGTGCTTACTTGTGCCTTCACTCGCGAGGTACAAGATCTCCCCGGATGACGTGTTGTTTGTTTGTTATTATCCAATCATAGATCCAAAGTATATATCTTGGTGGAAGACCATCACGCCAGCGCCGGACGAAGAGACACTGCGACGGCCATCGCCAATCGATAGTCTCTGTTAGCAATGTACGAGAAATACCTCCAGTGCTCCAATGTAGTGTCCCCGCGACTTCAACATGCTCCAGACAGGGTCTGCTGGAGTGTCAGTCGCTAAACCTCGTGATTCCCTTGACAGGTCCTCAACCCTAGGTGGAGATCGGGGGCGAGAACTATTCACGCAGTTGGGGGCAGAGTATACTCGTCACGGCCGGTCAACCAACAAAGGATAGAGCACAGATTGGGTGAGCAGGCTTTTTGCCCTCACAGAGCTTCGAAAATTTTACGTACAGCATGGGGTGGGCAATCGATGCGTCGTCAGGGCATTGCCGCCGCTCCTGAGACTCCGGACCAACATCAAATATCTATTACGTGATGTCTACCGGTGCGTACAGCATATCACCGTTGCTACCCACTACGTGTCATGTGGCGGACTGGGATGCTCGCCAGTTGGTTCCAATAGGTGCAATCCAAACCCCGGGGTTCTCAACATGCACATCCCGAGTGAGAGAACTGCTAAGAGCCATTGTCGTACTGCCAACTTTGCCTAGGAGTTACAGAGCCCATTGCCATCCATGTCTCCATTCCCTACGGGGTATTCTATACCTATTGACTAGATCCCTCACTTTGGCCTATAGCCATAGGCACCTCATTGCCATTCCTAGCCCTCTTTATGGCGTTCAACGGAAAGACGAAATAAGGATCTCCCCTTTGTACTGGACGATAAAATCAGGGGATACAAGTAGACCGCTGGTAGGTAGACAAGCACCAGCAATATCCCTAGCTCGGGGTTATTCTGACTCCATCGATATTACAGAGGACTCGGTAGACATCACCCTGTTTCTTGTCGCTAGCGCTATCGTCATGATTTGTACCCTACTGTTAATCACGGACCTTGCTCTCAGGCCTCTAACCATCACTCACTTTACCTACTTTGTCTTGGTTGGATAAATCGGCCATTATGGACCGAGGTCTAATCAACGACCTTCTTAGCATATCACCCGCCTACTACTACTATAAATTGAGCTAGAACATACTAGCCTGCTCACTCATCTGAGCATCTCCAACAGCCTCTAGCCTGACCATGAGCACTTGCAGCCTTGTTAGCTGTGCAAACAGGTCAACGACGTCTTGCCCCCCTCCGTCAGCTCATTCCTCCGCGCTGGCCCTGTCTAGAACAGCCCCGTTCTTCTGGAGTAAATCGTTCGACCTGTCCTCTATAATTTGGAGGACGGTGCGTTTGTCGCGCATTTTGGAACCCGGCAGTGGTTGCAAGGCTAACAAGGTGGGTTAATGATGAAGCTGTCAGCACGGAGTAAGGAGCAACTGTCTATTTTTGGCCACACGGGGTCGGCTGTCAGCAATAAGCAATAGTTAGTTAACTAATGTTAACTAACAATTCACAATCCACAACCCCCCACCACCAGCTGAAGAATTGCTGAACTGCTGAATTTCCTCACCACCACAACCCCCGCACCGTACAAACCAACCAACCCAGCCAACCCAACCAACCCAACCACTATGGCCATCACACACACGGCCCAGGAGGTCATCGCGGCCCTCAACCTGGCCCCCCACCCGGAAAAAGGCTACTACATCGAGACATTCCGCGACTCAAACACCTCCCCCGAGGGCCGCGCACACAGCACCAACATCTACTACCTCCTCGAGGGCGCCTCGGGCCTATCGCATTGGCACCGGGTCCTCGACGCCGTCGAAGTCTGGCATTATTACGCGGGCGCACCTTTACAGCTGTCTCTATCGTGGAACGACGGCCAACCCGTGCGCGACCTGGTCCTCGGCCCGGACATCTGGAAGGGCGAGAGGCCGCAGATTATTGTCGAGCGCGGGGAATGGCAGCATGCGCAGTCTTTGGGCGAGTGGACGCTGGTAGGATGTTCGGTCGCGCCAGGGTTTGAGTTTGAGGGCTTTGAGATGGCGAGTCCAGGTTGGGAGCCGGAGGGTGCGGAGGAGAAGAAATGATTGTCTCCACACTGAAAGAGAGGATAGCTAGATACTGAGTGGGAGGAGAAAAAGACTTTGTTCTTCAACAGACAATGGGCCATATATTTCACCTGCTTCCAGCCGTTTAGAATCTCCCTCTCCAGCGCATTTGAATGTCGGCTTGCGGAAATACTGTAAACCTGGAGGTTCCCCGTCATCGTTTATTAGATGTCATTCCAAAAGACAACTACGTTAACGCTTCAACCGATCATCTGAAAAAATGGCACCGCCGAACGGGGGGTGGTCAACCCTAGCAAACGCTCGCAGAAATCAGGCGCTTCTTTGCTTTGGTTGAAGAAAAGGATGCCCTGCCAGCTCGCCTGCCGTGTCCCTCGCATTTGGATTCCAGACAAGCATTCGCTTGGCGAGATCTAGAAACCTTTCCTTCTCCTCTCCCTCAAGGAAGGAAACTGTGTCGCCTAGTTTCCGGTCGGGGATCAGGTCTTCGTAGAGAGAGCGACCTAAGATGTTTCGTGAGTCTGAGAATAATTCATTCGTTCGAGATAGGAAACCCAGTAATACATACCATTATTGTCAAGAAATGGCCCACAGAAGTACTCCTCCGCGGTCCGGCATACCCTGCCGTCCTCTTGTCTGACAGGTTGCGGCCACGAGTACTCTCGCATATATTGATACCTTTGTATGATCTCTGAAGGGGGTGCACCGATTAAGGCTATCATTTCGGCGATGTGTAGTTTAGCATCGTAGCGCCCTTGTTGATCATGAATATGCTAAAATAGCTCTTTGCCTTCGATCATATCCCACAACTGGTCTGGCATTAGTGGATGCAAGAGCTTTGAAGAACAACCGGACGCACTAGAACACCAAGATTCCAAATATCTGTAGGCATTTGCCATCCATTACCCAGGATCACCTCTGGCGCCCGATAGTGGTCTGGCTGGATAGGCCAGACGCCCCAGTCATCGTCTTCCTCCAGTGTGGCTGCCAAGCCAAAGTCGACAAGCTGTGGTATACTTCGCAGGCTTTTGAGTGGCCCGAAGTCACTACGGGACTGATACACTGGTCGTCCTGTTGAGTCAATCTTGAAAACCATTGGACTTTCAAGCTGAGAATCTATAAAACCAGCAAGCATGGTTGGATCCTCGAATGAGATCATGATGTTTTCAAGCTTTAGATCTAGGCAGCCGCCTGCGCTTAGTATTACCGACGGGAAGCAAGGCCAAAGATAAAACTTACCTGTATGAACTGTCCTGCATTCCTTGTGGAGATAATCCAGCCCTGTAAGAAGAGCACGAATGTATGTTTTAATAAGGGGCAGTGGCATCTTTCCGCCGTCAAAGCGCCGCTGATACATCGATAATGGCTCCCTCATAGGCAGGTATACAAGACACGAATGAGAACTTTCTGGGCCTTTAACTTCAAAGAAGTCTAGTAATGTTCGGATAACGAAGCGACCGCGATGTGATGGGTCTGCTGTGGAAATATGCTCTTCAACCTCGCGCTCATGACCAGCGGAAATCGCATTGTTATTGGCAATTTTCAGCGCCACGACGCTCTCTGGCTCTTCAATATGCCTGGATGGTTGTTAGAGATGGGGAGAGTTTGAACTGAGATAGAAATTATTGAAGGTTACCCTTGCAAATCACGCGCGAGCCATACTGTTGAAGACACGCCCCAGCCAACCTTGACCAGGGTTTGGTAACGATCGGCGAGTACCTCTCCAGGCTTCGCTGGGTAGAAGCACTTGGAATTGTATACTGGTGAGATCTCTTCATCAGCAAGTATGCCAGGCGGTAAAGGTGGCCCGGGAGAAGGCATGGGAAACAGTTTCTTGCGAAGCAAAGCAGAGAAACAAGAGATGGACGGCCTTATAGTGTTCATTGCAGAGTTACTCCCCGTACGCCGACGGGAGAATGTGATATCAATGGTTGTCGAAGCAGAGGAGAAGACGGAGTCCAAGCACGGCTGGTGAATGAGATCACGTGGCATGATACTCAGGGGGCTATTCATTCCTGATACAGACTATTCGTCACCCAGTTGCTCTAAACCACTGCATGGTTTGGTGTGGGTTTATCAGTTGGTGGTTTAATTAGTTGATTGTCCGAGAATGCGGACACTGCTAACCAAGGAACGAGATTGGGACAACAACATATAAGAAGGGGCTGTAGTTAATTGTCCTGCGCGGTGAGAAAGAAGGACAGAGATAAGATATTAATCGTCTATCGTCCATCGCATATTGTGATATGTACCGTGGTGATATTTACACTAGATAGTCGTAAAGTACAGTAGAAATCGGTACCACGTCAACCCCAATCAAGCCGTTCAAACAATGGTAACCGTCGCGTTAAGCACCTCAAGGAATGGCCAGTTAGCCGCCTAGGAATGCATGTCAGTTTCCACATAGACACTCTTGGTTCAGGGAGATAGGGAGCAGAGCATACACCAACAAGCGCGGCGTGCGCAACACCGATAAGACCCTGGCCCTTTGCGGTATCCGCGGGAATGGTCACGGTGAAGTTCTGATAAGGCAAACCACCACCAGTAGTGCCGTGGTATTCAGGATTGAAAGGCCCGTTGTACAGTACTACTTGACCGAGGACGGAGTCGGCAGAGTAGCATGGGGAGGTTGGGCAGGACTGCAGACCGATCGCGACGGCCATTTCCTTGGATCCGGTGAGGGAGTTCTATACGGATGAGTATTGTTACAAATGGAGATTTACGGCAAGACGTACAGGACGGGTCACTTGGACAGTGACTTCGCCGCCGGCCGGCAGTTGATTGCCGTTGGGGAGGTTCACGAAGGCGTTCTGGGCGAGCGCAGTGGCCGCGAGGGAAGCAAGGACAGCGAAGGTCTTCATGTTGGGTATATTTTAGTGGTTGATGGGACTGAGGTGGAAATTCTCCTGGATGCAAGCAGGCCTTATAGCTGTTGAAGTCATAACCAGCCAGTGAGACATGGGTCGGAGTATGATCTCAGCACTAGACAAAGACAGTCTCGATTGTTGCTGATCACCCCACACGACTCGGCACAGGCAGTCAGGGATGAGTTGGCTGAGACATGTCTAACAGCCTCAGCCAGTGTGCTTGTTGACCTGTGCAGGCTAAATTTATCCAGCACTCAAGGCAGCCTCCCATCACACCGCTCGTGAATCTTTACGCCTTCAGTGGGCTTTAAAGCTTGATTCCCTCGGATCCCCCACGGGTTAATAAACCAGTCGCTCCATAGGATCCCATGGCCCATCGTATTACATCTGGAGTCTGAACTCTGAAGGCCTGGAGAGAATTTGGTTGAGAGGGTCCATGACAATGCTCCATCTCAAAATGGTCGCCCCGCCTTACAACGAAGGTGTGGACTGCCTCATATGATCTATCGCGGGCGTGTTCTACTCTAATTTATGACTCCTGTCCCACCTATGAATCCTACCGAGACACGCCCTCGGTCTCCTCAATCCTCACCACATACTTGACAGCGGACGCCTTACCCGCCTTAAGATCCTGCAGCGCCCCTTCAAGGCCCGCCAACCCACCAGGCCGCACCTCGTACGGATGCCCCGAGAACCACCCCTTTGCCAACCCCCGCCCAATGAGCTGGAAGAATGCTGCGCTAAACTCGCCATCACTAATCGTCTTGCCTGCCGCAGGAGGGAAATGAATGGACCCCGCGATAGCCTGGCCAATCCGAATCCCCTCAGGAGGCTGGAAGTCACCACTAGGTAGCACAATCGCCATCTCACCTGGACCAGTCAAGGCCGGGCCAATATTCTGGAGGCTTCCTTGCTCTGACACCGCGTCGTAAGCGTAGTGGATTGGGCGTCCACCCGCCGCGGCCTTGATCTTCGCGCGGATGGCCTCGTCGCCTTCACGGTAGTCGATGACTGTGTCGCCTTGCTCGGGACTCAGGAGGGTCTGCACGAAGGGGATCCCCTTGCCAGCTACCGTGATGAGCGGGTGGATATTAGACAACTGAGCGAACTTGATCGCAAATGCTCCAACGGCCGTCGCTCCGCCGTAGATTACAAGAGGCAGTGGCTCGTCCGTTGGGTTCCAGGGCAGAGGCAGCCTTAACTGCTGGTAAAGACCAAGCGCAGCCGTCATGGCAGCCAGCGGTATTGTCGCAGCCTCTGACACAAATCAGTATTGGTTCAACCGGCACCGGAAATTCGTATAGAAACCCACCTTCAAAGCTAGTCTTCTCGGGAATAAGGAACGTAGCGTTATCCGGCGCGATCGCATACTCGGCATAGCTCCCATGAGGCTTCATGACCTGATGAAACGCAGCGACCCTGTCTCCCTTCCTGAACCCAAACACACCGTCGCCCACAGCCTCCACATATCCAGCGATATCATCGCCCTGGTTGAATGGCGTGCCATCGGCAGGCCAGTACGGAGCCATCTTCCAGTCCTTGGGGTTGGTGCCTGATACCACGACGCGAATGAGGACATGGCCTGCCACGGGGACGGGGATATCAGTGTCCCGGATGGAGACGGTGATGTCTTTGTGGACGAATGCTTCTTTCATGATTGGTGTTGGTTCTTCTGTGCTGTTCGGTGTTGAATGTATATTGAATCTATAGCCTTGGGGGCATACTGGCGTTTATAACCGTAGGATGCCACGATGATCTCATCTCGGGCAAAAGACTACGGAGATATCGCAGATAGCGGACTTTGGTGGGCTTGTTTCCGGTGCTGGTCTTGACGGAAGCAAGTCCATATAAAATCACCCGAATCTTGAAATCTCCAATCCCATACAATCCTCATGACAAACAATGAAAAAATCCGATCCACCATGCCTCTCCAATCACAGGTTCCTATATTTTGGTCATTGGCGGCTCGTCTGGGATTGGAGCAGCGGTAGCCAAGTTCACGTCCACATCATCTAACTATGTATACAGCCCGTCAAGTTCGAGTTTAAATTCCTCCACGACGCGACCGTCGACTTTCTGCGCAGCGGTGCGCAGTCTTTGGTCTTTATACCGCTTCTCATTACCAAGATTGCTCCGTCCTTTCTGACCAAAGGTTACCGATCGTCCATCACGTTCACCAGTGGTCGCATTGCGGGGAAACCCTTGAAAAAAAGCCGCGGTGCTGGCGGGCTAGGGCGCAGCCTTGTTTGGTATTACGCGCACCCTTGCGCTCGACTTGGCTCCCATTCGGGTCAATCTTGTTAGTCCCGGGACGACGAATACGGAAACCCAAGGCCCCGAGGAGCAGCGCGAAAAGCAGATGGCAGCCGTTGCGGAGAGAGCCCTCCTAGGGAAGGTGGGAACACCCGAGGAGGTGGCCGAGGTTTAAATCTACCTGATGAAGGACTCGAACAACACAGGCACTTGTGTAAGCACTAGCGGGGGGGACTTAATCTAGTAGAGTGTTGGAACTTGGACTTTGCTTTACGGGAAGGGGGTGTTTGGACAAGTTAGAAAGGTGGAGATTAGTGATTGAAATACCATCACCGTCCTTATCGGAGTTTTCTGGAATCTATTTGTTTCGGATTGTAGGATGGCTGGAATGGCCTGGAGATAGAGAGAGGGGGCTTTCTCGCAATACATCGATCAGCCAGTTACTTAGAGAGCATGAATAAATCACCTTAAGGGTAAGCAGATCACCTGACACCGGACTCACCTTTTAAAGCAGCAACGTCTGGGTGAGGCAAGAAGGAGGTGCAAAGTTGCCTATCTCCGGTTGTAGGGAGTGAGGATGTGAATGGATAATACTATAGGAAGCTAGAGTCACGATTGTTGGGACATTACCCATCCAGATATTAGCTACTTAGTTAGTCCAACCTCAGAGTGCTGGCTTATAAACCATAAACAACACCATGAACCCGCAAATGAGAAACATCAAATCACGGTATTCCTACGCTTCCAATAATATAGTCAAATTTATAAGCAATCATAAACAGGGAATTGTTTTCCTGCCTCTAGCTGACCAGATCCCACGTTTATCAAGTTAGAAGACATCGTGTTGGAGAATAGACCTCCTTTTCGTTCTACATTTCTGACATGTCATATACTTGTATAGTACAAGTAACCCCTCCACATTATCATTCATGTCACCTGCTGCAACCACAGTGACGACCCCTGACAGAAGATTCACAAACCAACCACCTAAGGGAGCCGGGACTTGCCCGCCTTCTTGCTGGCCTCGAGCGCACCAGTCAGGCCATACTGAGAGGGAACACCGTTAATGCGGTGCGTCGAGTTCAGGTTCTTAACGACAACCATCTGGTAGCAGGTGGCGGAACCCTGGCGAGAGGCGATGACGGACCAGGCGAGGAAGAGTTCCCAGATCTATCAAGCATTAGCTTTGAGTACAGCGAAAAATAGTCAAAATACACTTACTCTGTACCATCTAGGCCCGTACTTGGCATTGATTGCTTCAACATTGCCGACCCAGTTGCGGTACCATCTCCAGATTGTTCCAGAGTAGTGGACGCCGACGGTGTCAATTCTACCAACTATCAGCGTTTGCTCGATTGAGGAAAGAAGAGCTGCTACCCACCCCTTAAGTTCGAATCCGGCTTGTTCCAAGCACTTGACGTAATACCAGAGAGGAGTGGAAGCATCGGCACCACGGAAGATGTACTTGTTCAAATACAGACCCCAGATGAAATCCTCGTACTGCCATGCCTGTCGCAGGCCCGAAAGCTGAACGTACATGGCGCCATCATCATTGAGCATGTCGTAGCACTGGCGGAAGAATCCGGTGAGTTTCCGGATACCGACGTGCTCGCCCATTTCCAGTTGAGTAATCTTGTCGAACCGTTGGCGGGGAATATCACGGTAGTCCATGCAGAGGACGCGGCTCTGCTCCTCGGAGATGCCGGCCTGCTTGAGAGCGTCATTGCCCCACGCGGTCTGGTTCTCCGCAATGGTGACTCCGGTGACCTTGGCACCATAGTTCAGACTGGCAAACTTGGCTAGGGTTCCCCAGCCGCAGCCAATGTCAAGCATGGTCTCGCCTTCCTTCAGGCCGATCTTCTCACAGACGACGGCCATCTTGTTATCCTGCATTTCCTCGAGGGTTTCCTCCTTGTCCACATCAGAGATGATTCCCGAGGTGTAGATCATACGAGGGCCGAGGAACCAGGCGTAATGGTCGTTGCCGCTATCGTAGTTGGGCCGAATCTGCTCCTCATCCTGGGCCTTGGTGTGGAAAAGAACATCGACGAAGAAGGTACCGACGATGAACTTGAACAGCTGCCAGGTAAAGGCAAAGCTGGCCCAGTCGTGACGGTATTCCAGGACCTCGAGGATATCGCCGTTAAACTCGGCCACGCCATCCAAGTACAGCTCAGCGAAGGTCTGCAGGGGGACCTTGTTTTTCCCATGCCATTTCGCACGGTCCTCTTCGCGCTTGAAGGTCACATAGTGCTCGACGGGTCGACCAGGCAATTTGGCCTTCTCGTTGGTGCGCGGGCTATAAGTGGAAGCGTAGGTCCAAAAGGCAACCAAGAGGGGAAGGACGGAGAGGAGGGCGAGCGCCACGAACGTTTTCACTCCACCGCCCACCAGGTAGGTGAGGAAGCCAGGGACTCCGATGAGGACGCCCGCTAAAACGAAGTTGGAGAAGCCCTCATTTCCAGGACCATCGGCGGCGAGCGGGGGATTGTTAATTGCTGCGGCCTTGAAGAGATTGAGCAGATTTAGCAGTGTTCAGGCCAGGTAGCAAACGAATGACAGGGACTAACGTTGGTCGGCGCGATTCCGCAGTCTTCGCCAGTTTGGAATTGCAAGGGCTTAGCTGGCGGAGTTTTGATCCAGTCGATATCGCTGGATAGCTCAATGTCCTTAGATCCCGCACCCATTGTCAATTGATGCCTTCACGAGGGTGGCTTTCGGTGCTGAAAGAGACGGCAAGGGGTGAAGGTGGAGGGGAGCTTGAGATCTGGACTGGACACTCATTGACCGCTGATCGTCGTGCACGTGCCATGCCGCCCGCGGACTCCGAGGAAAAAATGAGACACACTCGCAGAGTCCTCAATCGGGTCATTCGAGAAGCTGTATCGTCTCTAGAGCTTGCTGCATGGTTGTGCAGAGGATCTACCACGAACCCAAATCAAGTAAATAAACGCGCCTAAGCTGCATGGAAGCTCCAGGCACCAATCCTTGCACAGCCAGCTCGGAACCTCGGGACGATGCTTCCGAAAAATGCAATGACGTCAAGGCACCAGGTACCAGGCACAGTTAACAGTTGATCGAGCAGCTTCCTACGGAGTACTTGACAGCTCAATCCGTAGTGAATTTACGCATCTAGACTGCATATCACAACTCTCCAGAACGCCAAATATACCATACCCTGTGGCGATCACAACCTCCAAGATGGACTTCAAACTCGAACCAGGCCTCCCCAGCGATGCCCCGCGGATAACAGACATATTCTTCGCATCCTCCACAGACGACCTGAGCCAGCGCATCATGCCAGATGCGGCGGACGTGCGTACCTTCCAAACTGAGTTTTTCCAAAACTTTGCTGAAGAAGCTCAGTCCGGAGAGGGGACGGACATCTTGAAAGTCGTCGGGACCGCCCCTGATGAGGAACCCGTCATTGCTGGGTTCGCGCTGTGGAACTTATTCGAGGGCAATTCCGATGAGAAAGAGGGCGAGAGCAAAACTGAGTGGCCTGCAAGCAGTGACAGCGAGTTGTGCGATTCGTTCTTCTCCGGTGTAGACAAGGAGAGGAAGCGCGCCATTGGCGATCAGCCCCATTACTGTGGGTTTCATTCCCCCATCCCATCCCCCCAGGCTTGAAAGTGCTATGGCTGATAATGCGGTATAGATCTCCGTATGCTTGGGGTAGATCCCGAGTTCGCCTGTCACGGTCTAGGTGGAAAGCTGCTGAAATGGGGGTTGGATCGAGCAGACCAGCAACAGGTTATCACGTTTATTTCGGCGTCGCCTGCCGGACGGGCGTTATATGAGAAGGAGGGATGCAGAGCAGTACACAGTTATGAAGTTATTCCTGGGTACTACGAGACTTCGATGGTCCGACCAGTTGCAGGGCTGTCCAGGGGTTGAGGTCTGAATATTCTTATAACTAGATGGGTTGTACTAGAACTGTATAGAACAGCCGGTGAATAGTCTGACAAAGGTATTTCTCGCAGTAGATCATTCTTATTATCAACAAGCAACCCGTCGGTTTAATTAACAGAAGGCTGGCCTAAAGTGCAGATCTGCTCCAGCGACTGGAGCAAGCCATGAAAGCAAGAGTGATCTAATATACTTCTTTCTTATTCCCAAGTTGCATTATATGCATGCATGCCGGCCAATAAGTAGGAGAATGTGTTGTCAGTTTGTCACGATGTGCTGTCGTAATCGGATGCGGGGTTGAGTGAAACGCTGTTTCTTTCCCGAATCTTTACGTGGCCCTTGTCTCAGCATCCACCATGGACAAATACGTATTCCATACTCGCCCAAGGGCAAATCCTGGTGCAGTCATTCAAGGCCCAAAGTATCGCTTCACCTTGCTCAATGAGCGCCTGATCCGCTTCGAGTGGGCCGAGGATGGCCGGTTCGAAGACAGGGCGTCTACATTCGCCATCAATCGAGACTTCCCTGTCCCTGAGTTCAGAGTTGTCGACGGTGAGGAGCTACAAATTATAACAGACCACTTTCACCTGAGCTACACCAAAGAGGCTTTCAGTCCCGAGAGTCTCATCTTCCATTTCAGCGGCAAGAGCGTCAAGTATGGCACCCCATGGCGCTTCGGGACCCCAACGGAGTTCAATCTAGGAGGCACCGCGAGAACATTAGACAAGGTTGACGGACGCTGCGACATGGGGGAAGGGGTACTCTCTAAAGCAGGTTATACGGTGATCGATGACTCGAAGAGCATGCTGTTTGACGGCAAGGGCTTTGTCGCACCCCGAGAGCCAGGGCAACGATACGACGGCTATCTCTTCTGCTACGCGCGCGACTATAAAGCTGCCATCAAAGCAGTCTACGCTGTGTCGGGAAAGCAGCCGGTGGTGCCGCGGTACGCACTGGGCAATTGGTGGAGTCGATATTATGCCTACCACCAGGATGGATATGTTGACCTGGTGGATGAGTTTCGCTCTCATAGCATTCCACTGTCTGTTGCTGTGATCGATATGGATTGGCACTACGTGTCGGATGACCGGGTCCCTCATGCTGGTTGGACAGGCTATACATGGGATGAAAAGCTTTTCCCTGATCCAACGAGATTCAGACGTGAGCTGCATGGCAGAAAGCTCAAGATCACGCTAAACGACCATCCGCATGGGGGAGTGCACGCCCATGAGGCCGCATACGAGGAAATGGCCCAGTTCCTCGACCACGATACCAGTGACCGAAATCCCATCCTTTTCGATCCAGCCAGTCCCCAGTTCATGGAGGCCTACTTTGGCATTTTGCACCGCCGCCTTGAGAATGAAGCGTGCGACTTTTGGTGGGTCGATTGGCAGCAGGGGCCGTACTCGAAGATCCCTGGTTTCGATCCCTTGTGGCTACTGAACCACTTCCAATATCTTGACAGTGGACGGAATGGCCGCATTCCCTTGATATTCTCGCGGTACGGTGGCCCCGGGAGCCATCGATACCCCATAGGCTTCTCTGGGGACACAGTTGTGAGCTGGGAGTCGCTCGCCTTCCAGCCAGAGTTTACGGCGACGGCGTCAAATATAGGCTATGGATGGTGGAGTCATGACATTGGAGGTCATATCCGCGGTGTCCGCGATGATGAGCTCCTTCTCCGGTGGACTCAACTTGGAGTATTTTCGCCGATTATGCGCCTCCATTCCACCTCGTCTCGATGGATGTCCAAGGAGCCGTGGCTTTATGGACATGAATGCTACACTGTAATGTCTAATTTCTTAAAGCTCAGACATCGCCTGGCGCCGTACCTTTACAGCCAGAACATCCTTGGATCTGCCAACGATGAGCCACTGGTGCAGCCAATGTACTGGTCGTATCCAAATCATAACGAAGCATACGAGGTCCCCAATCAATACTTTTTTGGGAGTGAACTCCTTGTCGCTCCCATTGTTCACCCACGCGACAGACGGACCAACTTGGGCTCCGTTAGCGCTTGGTTACCGCCGCGTGGGCGTTTCGTAGATCTACTCTCTGGAACTGTCTATGATGGTGGCCGTGGGGTTACGCTCTACCGCTCCCTCAAAAGATACCCAGTTCTAGCACCCGAAGGATCGATTATCACTCTGGATAGCGACACTATTCCACGGAACGGATGTTTGAATCCCGACGTGCTTGAGGTGATCATTATCGTCGGGCAGGATGGTCAGACTAGCTTAATCGAGGAAATAGCGGACGATACATTCCAGGGTGCATCTGCGTCCGAGCCTGACGGGGGGCGCAGGGAGTGGAAGATCCAGTTCATGCAGCAGGAGGGAGCGCTGATTTCCAATATTAACCGACGATGTAGTTTCACTTTCCAGGGTATAACCTCCGTTCCACCAGAATTCGCAGTCATCATTGATGGCCGCAATCGCACGAGGGACGTTTCTGTCGCGCTGAAGAAATATGATTCCAATTCACCTCCCGGCCTCTCCGTCAACATTCCACAGTCGGTTTTACCCTCGCCTATTACTATCAAGCTAGGGCGTAGCCCTCAGCTCGCAGTCCAGGACCATACCAGCAGTCTGGAAGAACTGATCAGAGGATATCAAATCGCGTTTACGATGAAGGATCAGCTATGGAACGCCATCGAGCAAGGAAAAGGCCAGCCGCTGAGTACTGTTTCGTCGTTATTATCCTTGGGATACGATGAAGCTATTGTCGGTCCACTTATTGAATTGGTCTCAGCCGACAGCAGGTTATTGACCTCGACCGTTACTATTCCTTGAGCACTACCAAGTTTGCAGAGTACTAGACATTAAAAACAATTTGTTACCTGACGTAAGTTCCTCGCATATAGACCAGATGGCGCTCCCATTCCACCTAACCCTAACGGGTAGCGAGCATAGTAGAACATAGTAGCGAAGTATCATCCAGTGAACAAGGCAACTCCTCTCCTCATAGTATGCAAGCAGAGAAAACATAACGCCCTACATCTGGATAGCCTTCAAAGCATCTTCCAAAAAGCCCTCATTAGAACACTAATCAAGAGAACACCCTGCACAGTGGAGGAGGCTCAGAACCGCCCCTTAATGCAACCTGAGCATCCAAAATTCCGAATACGGACCAGCAGTTCTCATTGGAGAGGGAACTGATGCTCCTTTCGGCCCTTGGGCAGCCCTTGGCGCCCGCGACATGGAAGTTGGCATCCTGGTTCGGAAATGATACTCCTCCTCCACGACGATCAATAGGCAACTTCTCCTACGTATGGCGTGGCCAAGGCTTCTTCTTCAAGCGCATCCTCCTCCTAATCCAAATCCCCACCACCCTGCCCCACCAGGAACAATGGCCATGGGCGGGAGCGGTGGTTAAGGATGAGACGAAGGATATTTCGGTTCAGGTTCAGTCTTGGACGGCGGAGAAGGGGGTTCCGACGACGCAGTTAGGGAATGAGGGTGGGGTGTTGGTAGGGGAGGTTTTTAACGAAGAGGAGTATCGCAGATGGAATGCTCAGAAGAAGACGAAGAAGAAGAAGGTATACTCTGGCAGACTGGTGCATATAGCTTAATGTCACGATAGCCAACCCATCTCTACTTAAACAGCAGACCTCCGCAATCTTGTATCACTCCCACTGACAGTCTCGCACGAAACCTCCATGGGAACCAGCAACGCCGGGGGTAATCCAAAGTCTTCACCTGTTGACTTTCCCCGTTTCTTCATTGCAGGACAAACCACGAGGCGCACCAGCTGCTTCTCTTTCTCCGGAGAATCCCGCTCCCCTGTCCCCAGTCTCATTTCATCTGAGTCAAAGACAACTTCCTTTCCCGCTGGAAACACCCATTCCACCCGGGCAACCTGGCGGCTGATTTCCGTGTCAAACTTGACAGCTTCCTCGACAATCCGGGTGAGTTCCGTCGCGTACCCCGGGTCCATTACCGTGGTGAAGGGGTCAATGACTTCGCAGATCTTCTCCACGAGTGACTCAATCTTCTGCTCGACCTGTGTGCTCAATGTCTTTGATTTTCCCGGGCCGCTTGCCACATCCAAGACCATGGCAGCTGTGCTGGCGAGCCAACTTCGGAATTTCCGCTCTTCGTCCGGGGTAATAGGGTCGGTAGAATCTGCATAATGGCCTTCTTCACGAGGTTAGTTTCCGATAACCACGGGATACAAGGGGTCTTGAGGTCTTACCAGGCCTCAACGACAGACACAAATTCCTCAACCTAACCCCGTTCTCCCCAGCCCAGCGAAAGTTGTCGAAAACCTGTCCCACTATGAATCTCCAAAGAAAGGCTTGGATGACACTAGGCCTGCGTTCCGAATAAAGTAGGAGCTCATAATCCAGCGGACCGGGGGTTGTGGAAGCCATATATGCATCCCAGAGGCTAGTTTTCTCAAACTTGGGAGGTATCCCTACCAGTTCGCCGCCAAAATACTGAATGGCGAAGTTTCGAATATTATACCGCAACCGCGTCGTCAGCTCGATCAAATAATTATCCGTCACCTGGTAAAACCCTTGGTGTTGGGACCGGGCCTTGTCGAGCTCTCTCGCGGCTTGTTTCCAGCGCTTGCGCAGAACGTCCAGGTCGAGATTCTTCTGACGGACCTCCTGCTGGGCGCGTTCTCGTTGCGCACTCTCTGCCTGGAGGGATCGTTCCAAAGCGCGCACGGAATCCGCCGATGGCGCGTTTGCAAGATTGGTCTCCAGCTGCCTAATTCTCTCTTCAAGCTCTGCTTCCCGGATGCTGAATAACTGGGCTTGTTCCTGCTGCTCCACGGCTGAGACTGGGCCTGGCTTTTGATCTGGTGAGTGGTCATGGACCGGGCAGGAGCCATGGATCGGACAATGCGCAGGTTCAGGCATGGGCAGGTGCGCATGGTGGTGCAGAGTCTGGTGCGGAGGGGGCGGCGGCGCACAAGACGAGCACGGCGGCTTCGTCTCAGACTTTGATGACATTTTCCAGAAGGTGTTTACGAACCTCTCGCTAACTGTTGTAACGGCGGCGGCGGCCGCCTGCGCGTGAGGATGAACCCTGTGTGGGCCATCTGGTCGCTTGTCTAGGAACCCTCGTGTAGCGTCCACGTCTGTCATTTCTGTATCGTGTTCACCAGGTCTTTGGGTTTGGCGGTTGCCATCTACGCGAGATGGTGGTGTTTGTGTCATGCTGCGAGGAACACCTGCTGTACGATTTCGAGCAGCTGGATGGCGGCGCAGGGGCGAGTGAAGTGGATGATTGGAACTGGAATGGAAAGCGCCAGATATTTCCAAAACACAGTCAGTCGCAGTTAGTTGAACGAGGCTGGACCATGACCGATAAACCCCGACTGCGCGGGCAAGGAGGGGGACATTATCCAGTCCAGAACGCCAACATCCAATCGACTCCTGGCCGAGTGTAGCGCAGCCTGAGCAGATGGATGACAATGACGGCGAGTCGAGCCATGTAAGCCTTGTCGGCCCCCATGCACACTCCTGGGCTTCATCATCCAACTTGCAACCATTGGTGGTAGCTCGTCGGCAGAGATTGCGAGAAGCGACGGCCTGCATTATCTTCCCCATTTTCTCCTTCTTCTGAGTAGTCTAGCCTTGTCATACGAGAACCAAACCCAACCAGCGCCTGTCGTATGCGCCAGCCAAGGCGGGCGAAAGGCTGTCTTCCTCAAAAGCCCCACCTGCGTTGTCTGAGACGTTGTCTGCAGAGAGGAGCAGCCCGGCCTGGGTCATAATTCCCGGCTGCAGTGTGGAAGAAGCAGCGGCAAGGCTGAACAACTAGGGGTTGGGCGACTCCCATCGCATTTAAGTCGGCTGCGCCTTCTCAACTTCCACTACTCTCTCCAATCCGACCCGTATTATCCACATCATCTTCCTTGGTTACTTGGATAGTCCAAAATGACTTACACGCAAGCTGAGGGAACGTTGGCCTATCGCGCGAAGGTGGCAACCCCCAGCGAAGATGACGAGGACGATGTGATGGTAATCGGCATTGATTTCGGAACAACGTAAGTTACTCTCCAATCTCGGCCTGCGAGATATTAATTGCGTCAAGGTATTCAGGCGTCGCCTGGGCCACGGTAGCAGACTTTGCCAGCGATCAAATCAACCTGATCACCAGCTGGCCAGGAACGGGTAGAGAGGAAGGCAAAGCGCCCACGGAGCTATACTACGAAGACGACCAGGTCTTCTGGGGCTACGAGATCCCCGTCGATGCAGATCCAGTCCGCTGGTTCAAGCTCTTGCTCGTCAAAGACGAGGACCTGAGTGACGAGACACGATCCTCCGAGTTTCTGCTGCGCGGGCGGAAGATGCTCAAGGACACCGGGAAGACGGCGGTTGGGCTAATCGCGGATTACCTGCGTCTTCTGTGGACTCACATCCTTGAGACTGTGAAGAAATCCCGCGGCGAGTATATTATCGACGCCTTGCGATTCCATGTCGTCATTACCGTGCCTGCTATCTGGAAAGGATATGCCAGACAGGGAATGGAGGAGGCTGCTCGACAGGCTGGGATCTTGGATGGTCGGGCTGCTGGTCAGACTCTGGTCAGCTTTGTTCCTGAACCAGAGGCAGCGGCGCTGTCGACGCTATGTGACCCCGGTCGTAGGGCGCAACCGGGTGATGTCTACGTTATCTGCGACGCGGGTGGTGGTACAGTGGTGAGTTTAGATGCTCTTCGCGATCCCTGCCTGGCTAACCATTGTAGGACTTGATCAGTTACGAGATCGCCTCAGTCAACCCTATCGCAATGCATGAAGCCGTTGAGGGAACCGGTATGTACCTGCCTCTTCTTCAGCCACGACGTGCTAACTGGATAGGCGGTCTATGTGGCGGCATATTCATCGACGAGGCCTTCGAACGCGCATGCAAATCACGCCTCGGTCGCCGCTGGGACCACCTCAGCAAGGCTGGCATTAAGGAGATTATCAAAGGAGAATGGGAATACGGCATCAAGCCGCAGTACAAGCCCCAGAGCACGAAGAAGGAGTTCATTGTCAGCATCCCAGCCGAGGCATTCGGGAAAAAGAGCCTGGACGATATGACCCGCGAGCCGTATATCAAGAAGGGCCGGATTCATTTTTCAAGGTCCGTCGTTTCATTCCTAAGCGTTGCTCTTCACTAATATCATAAAAGCTCCCATATCCAAGAGGCCTTTACGGAATCCTTCACCGGGATTGACAAGCTCGTGGATGGTCAGATTAGCAAAGCAAGAAGCCAGGGCTTGGATGTCAAGGTATGCCACCACCCTCCCTCAATATCTCCTCTAACAATTGTAGGGAATAATCCTCGTCGGCGGCCTCGGCGCCAGCCCGTACCTCTACGAACACCTCAAAGACCGCCACTCCAGCGCTGGCATCACAATCCTCCAATCCGGTGGTATGCGCCCTCGCACAGCAATCTGTCAAGGCGCCGTATACAAGGGATTTCTAGACGGCGGCAGTGACAGCAGCGGCGCCCAGCAGAACGGCTATGGCATCACCGCGCCCATCAGCGTGACATCTACAATCTCCCGAACCAGTATCGGCATCGTCTACCACGCCGCTTTTGATCCGGCTAAGCATCTCGAGGAGGATAAGTCGTGGTATCCAGATGAGGGAGAGTGGCGTGCAAACAATCAGATCGAGTGGTATCTAACTCGGGTGCGTGCCCTATCCCACCTGCTATCCCTAGAATACATGAATACACGAATACTAACACCTCCCCAGGGCGACAACGTCTCAACAACAGACCCAATCCGACACAACTTCTACCGTCTCTACCGAAAAGACTTCGGCGGAGCCTTCACGGTCGAACTGTACGAGTGCGAGGACCACGACGCCCCATCACGTCGAGAAAAGAGCGTCGTCCATCATTGTAAGATTGGCTGTACTCTGGACGTCCCCTTTGAGAGTCTCGATGACTTTATCTCGGCGGAGACGGGGAGTCGCATGAAGAAGATGTCGTTTGATCTGGAGATGGTGCCTAGTGGAGCGACGGTGCAATTTGTTGTTTATATCAATGGGCGGAGGCAGGGAAGCCAGAATGTGAATATTAAGTTTTGATCTATCTATCTAATATAATTTTTTACCTTTTTTTTTTTTTTGTGCGTGGTTATCGTTATAGAGTGGAGGTTCGTATATCTACATCACTACTGGAACTATATATTTCCTGTGTATGAATAACCTGCCCCATCGAAACCTGCAAGCTTTGATTTTTTGTTATTTAATCCCTTACTACACTCCATAGTTAAATAGAACATCATTTAAAGATAGAAACCAAAATCAACCAACCCTAGGTTGGTCGCTGCGGAATTCCGCCAGCCTACCACGCAGGCACCGAGATTCGCCGCCTATAAATCCGCCCACCCCGAATCCACACCAGATCAATCCCACAGCAGCAGCTGTTCAATACACAAGTAACCATGGCAATAATCCCGATCCAAATCGTCTCCGACTCAATCTGTCCCTGGGTATTCACATATCCCCACCCCTCCACAGGACCGAAAGATAAAGTACTAACAAATCCAGTGCTTCATCGGCTACCGCAACCTCCAACGCACCATCGCCCTCTACAAAAAGACGTACCCGGGTGGATCGAAGGATGAATTCAGGATCGAATGGAAGCCGTATTTTATCGACCAGATTCCGCCGGAGGAGAGTGTTCTCATAAATGGTATGATCTCTACTTAACCTTTGACCTACAGTAGCCAGTATCGTTGTGAATGACTGATACTTACTTGGGAACAGACCGGATGGCCCGCCGTATGACACCATCTCAGATTGAAGCGGCGCAGACACGGCTAAAGCGGGTTGGGAAGTCGGTGGGAATTCTGTTCAGATTCGATGGGTATATTGGTTCTTCACGGACGGCGCATCGGGTTCTATACTTTGCCGGGAAGGAAGAGGGAAGCGAGGTACAGTGTAAAGTCGCAGAGACACTGTTTAAGTACCAGTTCGAGATGGAGAAGGACGTTAGTAAGGTGGATGCTGTTGTTCTGGCTGCGGTGGAGGGTGGATTGGATGAGAGTGTTGTTCGGGATTTCTTAGCCGGAGACGGAGGGGTGGAGGAGATGGTGAGGGAGGCAGGGGAGTTTAGGGAGAATGGGGTGCAGGGGGTGCCGCATTTTGTTATTGGGGGTCAGCATCAGTTCGATGGCGCGGGGGACATGGAGGCGTTTTTTGAGGCGTTTGTTGCTGCGAGGGGAGATGGTTTTGTGGAAGAAAACTGTTAGTCGAGTAGATTTAGGAATTTAGGGCTCATATCATTTTCATCCCGATCCTCGTACAACACCCCCCCCCCCCCCTCCTTTCGACCTCCCCTCACTGGGCACGGGTTGATCCGGATACTGTAACCCCACTGCAATGTGACTGTTAGTAATAGGATGATGAGATGCATCATGCAGGTGCTAGTGCCGCACCAATGGAAGGATGCCCAGCATGCGTGTCTGGCGATGGGTCTGACTGCGAATCATCCTGGATTATGCAGGAATTTGCTGTCAAGCGTGATTCACGAGCACAGCTTATCTAACTGCCCCCACCATGGCACGGTCCCCTTGTCTGTCCCCTCCTCCAAGTCAAACATTTTATATCGTTGTTCCCTATATTGAACCTAGCCCTCTAGTACCCATTATGAAGAACGCTATGGACGACACAGAGTCGGCTTCGTACACAGACTCCTTATCTGGGAGTCACAGCCGATCACTCAGCATATCATCGTCCAGCCCAAGTTCCACGGTTATGCCCATTAGAGTTATCGAGCCCCTGGACTACTATTCCAAACGCAGATTCCACCCTACCCATCTAATGGACACCTTCCAAGGTAATCGATATAAGATCATTCGAAAACTAGGCTACGGATCTTTCTCAACGGTCTGGCTAGCGAGGGACACCAAGTACGTGACACAACAGCCCTAGTGCTATTTCATCCATAGCTAAGCTTCTAGACTGGAGCGCTATGTTGCCCTAAAGATAGGCCAGGCTGAGACTGCACCAACCGGTGAGACTGAAATTTATGCCAGATTATCAGAGACAAAGCTTGTCTCGCACCCGGGCCGCGATCACTATCTCCCCCTGCTGGACCATTTCCGAGTCACCGGCCCAAATGGGTCCCATCAGGCCCTGGTCTATGAACCAATGGGAGCAAGTGTCACCGAGATGACGGACGCGCTGTTCCAAGATAGCCCATTCCCACTAGTGACAGCCAAGTCTATTCTATGGCAAACTCTCCTGGGTCTCGATTTCATGCTTGCCAATGGTGTTGTGCATGGCGATGTGCAGCCGCGAAATCTCCTATTCACATTGGACGACCTGTCGCATATCCCGGCGTCAGAGCTTTCCCAAGACAAAGATATCCCAGTGACACGAGTCTTGAATGTGGACTTGGAGGGTGGCGTCAAAGGACCAAGCTATCTTGTACCCGCGGACTCACTGATGCAATATCTCGACATCTCCCGCCCATTTAAAATCAAGATCTCGGATCTAGGAGGATGTATGTGGCTCCCTAGTTGACAGACAGCAACTACTAACCTGATAGCCTTCCTCCCCTCCCAACCACCAATAACCCCAGCACCACCCCTCCACCTGCGCAGTCCAGAAACACTCTTCCAACATGATGTTTCCGCCAAACAAGACATGTGGAGCTTCGGCTGCTTGATCTTCGAATTCCTCACAGGATTCAGCCTATTCGATCTCACCGACTATCCCGTGTCAGGAATAACGGACGACATGCATTTCATCGACATGTACAACGTTCTCGGCTTTCCGACAGATGACGCATTGAGAAACCGCCACTGGTACGATTGGCATAAGTTCTTCAAGGCTAGTGGGGAGCCCATTAACCACTATACCAGGAAACGAGATCGTGATTTCGCCACCGCCGGAGTTCCTACTTCGCACAGCTTAGAAGGTCTGCTGGAAGAGGCCCTGGGAGGGAGTTTTTCAGCAGAGGAATTGCAAACAACAACTGATCTCCTCCGGGGACTGTTGGAGTTTGATCCGGGGAAGAGATTCACGACAAAGGATGTGTTAGGGCATAAGTGGTTTTCGGAGCAGCGGGGGGATGTTTGTATTTAGACTTAATATTGATATTACTACTTCAAGGGTTGTCTTTAGTACCTTGTAAATGATAGCCCTAGTTGACTGGCATCTCCCACAATTATGAAAATACGATCATTAGTTTTATATCCTTGGTGAGCTGGTCTGACCGGCATCATCCCGATGAAGTAGATAGGAATGGTTGACAATTGGACTTCAAGGTGTGAGTAGGAGGGAAATCGACGCGCAAACTAGACGTGCAGATGTATAGCTATGTGAACGTGAGTCTATAGATATTCTGACTGAAAAAAAGTGCTGGACTTCCACTTCGTGCGCAATAGCAATGTAACCTTGATCTATTCACAATTGATCGAAATGCTCTTGATAGTAATGGTAGGTAACTTGTAGTAATATCCCAAAGCAAAGACGATGCCTTTGCCAAACGCTATAATAGTTGCCCAAGCATGTAAACCAAAGGGGGGAGACAAATCTAGAACAAAAACGCAAAAACTGCAGCAGCTACCAGAAGCAAATGCACTATTTGCTCAGAGGCTCACAGCACCGGACGTGCAAGAGTGTACCTTGCGAAAAGTGAAACGGGGTTGGGACCATCCAGGTCAAAGGCCATTAGCGGGGAATATTGAACGACTAGTTTCTCCCCATTGTGATGAGCCTGCGAGATCCGACCATGGCCTGAGCCCATGTACGCTATAACAAGAACCTATACCACGGTTAGTGAAATCACCATTCACCGGGCCTCGACAAAACAGAAACCTACCGAAATTGTAAGTGAGTCGGCGAACTGAGGCAGTCCGTACTGCGTGAGAAGAAATCGTACTGCGGCTTTGAGCTCAGGAAGAGATAGAGTATTGTCGGACCCACCGGAACTAAGAGTCACAGTGATGATAGTGTCTGGGTGGTCATCGTGTGTATAAACATCCTCGCATTCCCAGGGATACCGGACAAGCCTCTCATCGAATCGAAGAGCGGAAGGGATATAGTCCGCATTCGGGGCCTGCGGAGGATAGTTGCCCCCGCTTAGTAAATGACATATTAGCACAAAAAAGGTACCACGTACATCAGCATAAAACGAAAAAAAAAAAATACCATCTCCACGTAAACGGGATCAAATCGCCGAGGGATCCGTATTCCAGCCCATAAGGCGCACCAATACCGACTCTCGGTGCGTCGATGAAAGCCGCAACAGATTCGTGCATCCTACGCGCCTCTCGAAGGAGCACCTGTCCTGGATCGATGCGTTCGGGCTGTGTGGTGACGGGGATATTTGAAACGGACTTGTCGACGTCTTCGATACGGACTGCAGGTCCTCCGTATCCATCGCCTTCCTCGTCGTCTTCCTCGTCAACCGTGTTACCCAGATCCAGGCTGGGAATTCCAGAAGTCCGCCGCACACTAGGGTTTCGGTGGCTGTCGGAGTTGCTGTTTGCGGCACGGATATCTCCAGCCAGGCGGATCCTGACGTAGGTTGGAAGGAGGGTAGCAGAGTACGCCTGAGGATGTGGAGGCCAGGATGGAAGACTTATATAGCCGGAGTGTCTAGCTTCAGCTTCCTCTCTTACGTCTTCTACATGACTTCCATGTCCTACGTCGTCTGACCCCGAGTCCCAGTCCCATGTAGCTGGCTCAGATAGGCTAGGGCTTGCACCGGTCTCATCGTCATTCAAATACATCTCCCGGGTCGGATACCTCGCTAGAAGATGGCAAGGCTGGGGGCTGAAGAACGCAGGGGAAAAGTTTATTTCCCCTGCGTCATTTGATATGCCGACTTTCCTCCCTTCAATATTTAGATCGTCTAGGTCCTCGAGGGAGATGTTTGATGCCGAGCTGGGCGTGAGGATTGTGTTGAGCAGGTTGAGACGTCGGAGGATACGTTCGCGGGTGCGGTGGTTGACAGAGACGGCGAACTCCGCGTCTGAGGTGAAGTAACCATTGGTCGGGTTTCGGGGGGTTGTTCGGAAGGGCTCCATGTTTTGGATGGGAAGTTTGAGTTAGGATGCTTTCTTAGAGAATATATACGATCCTGTGAGTTGTAGAAAGTGAACAGTCGTGTGCATGGGTAGATGTAGAGGAGAAGAGAGGACAGACTGGAGCGAAGGGAAGACGCAGCAAGAAAACTTAGAAATAAACCTAATCAATCATGACTTTACCCTTTGGACCATTCGCAATCGCGGACCATCAAAAGGTATTCACCTTGGCCAATTACAAGTTTAAAAGAAGCTTTGCGCTGAGTGGCCCGGACACATGGTCCGGTATTGCGGAAAGAAAAATGGTCTGATTATATTGACTGCTTTGGTAATTGGACATCATAGAAATAGAGCTGGTTGCTGACAATTTCCGAGGGAGAAGTTGGAAACTGCAGAAGGCAAGATATTAGTAGGAAAGACTCATGAGCCTGAGTTCCTTCCTCAACAGTATGCCACCATGATCCAGCAGGGTGTTCAGGGGGCCCAATAGGACATGGCCAACCGTGATAATTCAAAGCTCAAATCGTCGTCGAAGGAAGACCATTAAGCTTAACTTCAGCGTAACGTTCCTCCGAGCACCTCTGTCGTGATCTTTCCCAGGCCTTTTCCCGCCACCACCAAGCCCCCATGAGCGTAGCACCAGGCCCAAGGAGAATGATTCCGAGAAAGATATACAGTGCAGCCGTTCCAAAACCTAAATTGACAACATTAACTCTGCGAAGATCCCACAGCGTAAAGAGTAGCCAAGCTACAATAAGGGTCGTGAAAATTCCGAAGTTGACGATTTCCGGCGTGCGGAGTAGGAGTGGACCATAGCCTTGGCTTATGGTGGGCATGACATCCAGCAATATGAAAGGCGCATGGCCCATGCCAGTGATGAGTATGCCGATGAAGAAAAACTGGGTGAGATTTTTCATGTCGTGATCGCCGAATTGGTAGACCGGTTCCCATCGTGGCCCACGGAGATCTGTAATTCTCCTTTCAACGATAGCGACGAAGACCGGGATGAAGAGATGCACCAGAGTGACTGTAGCGAATTTAGAGACGAAGGGCACCTCGCCGAGGATGTCGAGCGTCCAAATCGAATGTGGCCCGAAAAGGATTAGGGCTGCTGAGGAGGCCTGCGCCGCAGCGGGCAGAATGGCGCGGGGCCAGGGATAGTAGAAGCCCCGGAAGGAGCTGCCGAGAACCCAAAAGGTAACGTAGACCGGAAAAGCAATTTCCCAGCCAAAAAATTGAGAAAGTAGGATCCAGGGTATGGGGGTGAGCAGGGGTCCTAGGCTGAATGCTGAGCGGTAGGATTCAATGAGCCAGACTGCGTTGATGGCAAAGTAAGAGGCGTCTATGTACCTTTTCCATGCGGATGAGCAAATAGGTGGGGTGAAAGTTGCCTGCCTCGCTACTAAAGTGGCAGTAATAATGAATCTTAGCAATCCGATGAGCAGAAACACACCAATCCATAGATATGATGCTTTCGTAGAGCGATATTTCGGGGCGAGCTGAACCTCATCGTCGTAAGGGAGGAGCCCCTTCGACCTCGCAGGTAGCGGGAGGTATTCCAACGGCTCGCCCTGGGTCATAGACTCCGCAAGCCCGGCTAGAATATTCTCCCCGGGAATAGTGGGGAACATGTGTAGCATTATTAGCTTGAGGAGCGGGTTACCGAATGATTCGATCCGCGCCAATCCGTGTGCGCCCTCGGCCAACATTTCAGTCCGCGGCCGCCGCTCTTCCTGTAGTTCATGGAAGATGACCTGAATCTGAGAATCTGATGGGGCCGGGTCATTCTGGAGAAGGCCCTTTAGGCGATTTGCCAGGAATGTGCTGTCCTCGATGGCGGCATTGCCCCCTTGTCCAGTGACTGGATGCATCTAGCTCGTCAGGCCAGACTGCAACACAATCCAGATAATGATTCTTACCTTGTGAACAGCGTCCCCTAGTAGCAATATGCGCTTGTAGTAGCACCGTTTCAGGACAAACTCCTCGATTGGTACGAGAACAGTTGAGGTTGCAGCTCGGTACATGTCGCCGAAAGTCAGGTCCGGTCGAACTTGGTCGGTGGAGAACTCTGCCGCATATTCTTCTTTCTCCTGCTCGGTGTACTGAAGGCGATCCCACGACTCCGACTGCTTACGGTTCGTGAAAAATAGAAACCAAAATGTGAGACCGTTGGGCGCGCCCGAACACAAGTAGTGACGGCCCTGGCGGTGGTGCTTCCACGTCTCCGTTTGGACCTGGGGCAATCCGTATGAGATTCCGAATATACAGCTGCAAGTGCTTCTTATTTCTGTACTGGGTCAGTTCCTTCCGTATGACAGATACAGCTCAAGTACCTTTTCGGTCGGAGACAGGGTCAGACTTGTCAGCTGCCATGAGGCGCCACATCGCATTGCGAGTCCCGCTATGGACTCCATCACCACCAACGATGATGCTGCCGGTGAATATGCGGCCGTCCTTCGTCTCAACCTGTACGCACCCTTCCAAATGCTCGATTTTCGTGACTCTGCACGACAGGTAGATTTTGGATTTGTCCTTGATAGCAGCCCACAGGGCGCGGAGAAGTCGTTGCCGCTCCACGAAGAATATTCTATACCCAAACCTACCAGCCTCAGTACCCCAGCAGCTGGTCAAAACGGATGGGATTAGTACATGTTATTCAAATGCGTTCCCAGCCTCGCGTGGGCTCCAAGTAGTTTCCCGTCGGGCCCGTGGAAAGCTATGTCTTGGACGCCGGTACCGAAAGGGAGGAGTTCCTCGAAGCAGCCGAGTTGATCTAGAACGCGCGATCCATGCGCGAGCAGACCAATACTCGCGCCAATTGAGGGGGCGACATTGTCGTGTTTCTCGAGAAGGTGGTAGTCGATTCCGTAGCGTTCCAGGATGGCGGCCAGCGTCAAGCCGGTGATGCTGCCGCCAACGATCAAGACTTTGAAGGGCATTGCCTGGGTCCAATTCAACTCCAGGGATTAAACTGAAGCGTCCGATTGTCTTTGACGGCGACGCAAAAGGTGGGTAAGGTTTGGCGCTTTATATCGGCCAGGTCTCATTGTCGCGCCGCATGGTTCCGTTTTCAGACAAGCATGCGCACCACGGCGAACAGCCAGCAAGCCAACAGTAGCGAGTAGCGACCAGTTGATGTCAAAGCGGATGGAGCTTGCTGTTAATGATGCGAAATTTCACGAGCCAACCCCCAGTAGGTGGCTTCGGTAGGCTGCCGCCAGCTTGCCACGCACATCTTAACATTGTTGTCGGCGAGTCTTTGTCTGGCGGATCGGCAGCGTTGCATTCAGCAAGTCCAGGTATCTTCGAGCAACAAAGAAAGCGCATCGATAGTAGCGACTCGAGAGTAGATAGTTTAAAGTAGAGAGTCAGACTGTTGGAGAGTCCAAGACAAAGAGTCCCCACCTTTACCTAAGTGGGTCAAGGAAACCTCCACCGATCTAGTCATCGGAGTGCAGCCTGCCTTCTACACACCTCACGAACCAAAGACAGACTGAAGATGTCAAGCCTCAAAGTCGCCGTCTCGCAGTCGCACACGCAGCAGTCCCTTCTGGAAACCCTGGTTGCCCTAGAACGGACGGCCCGCACGGCAGCCTCTCGCGGAGTGCACATCCTGCTCTTCCCCGAGGCGTATCTCGGAGGGTATCCCCGCACCGCCACCTTCGGCACTCGCTTTGGCTTCCGCGAAGCCCACGGTCGCGAACAGTTCCTGCAATATTTCAATGGAGCGGTTGACCTAGGCGACACCCCGGCCGGCGGGGGCGATGACTGGGTCGGAAAGAAACTGCCCGTTGCCAAAGGGAAGCAGCACCGCGGCGACGGGACAAGGGAGACACTAGAGAAAATCGCCCACGAAACGGGCATTCTGATTGTGGTCGGAGTTATTGAGCGTGCAGGGGGCAGTTTGTATTGTTCTGCGTTGTATGTCGATCCCCAGCGGGGCATCCTGGGGAAAAGGAGGAAGGTGATGCCGGTGAGTTGCTTCATTGCCTTGCCTGTCTGTGCTTATGTCCAGGGAAGTTGACAGCGGTAGACTGGCTCAGAACGGCTTGTTTGGGCACAAGGGTCTCCATCGACCCTCAAAGCTGTGACGACCGAGATCAATGGCGTCCAGTTGACCCTCGCCGCTGCTATCTGCTGGGAAAATTATATGCCCCTTCTGCGTCAGAGTCTGTACTCCCAGAACGTCAACCTCTACCTCGCTCCGACCGTCGACAGTCGCGAGACCTGGCTGCCTCTCATGCGCACGATCGCCTTGGAAGGTCGAGCCATTGTCCTCTCGGCAAGCCAATGCGGTCGATACAAAGAACTCCCCGGCTGGGTTACACAAGCCAACGAGGGTGAGAAAATTGAGTCTGGTACGTATTCCCCAACCACTGGAGGCTGGAGCACAGTTATTAATAGGTTGTAGATCCAGAGGCGTGGTCCAGCGGCGGAGGCTCATGCATCATCGGGCCGCTGGGTGAGGTCCTCGCAGGGCCAATTTGGAACGTCAACGACGATAGTGATCCGGACGCAAGTCTGCAGATTGTCGAGGTTGACTTCGACGACTGCCTTCGTGGTAGGCTCGACCTCGATCTGGCGGGAAGCTATTCACGGAACGATTCATTCTCGCTGAAGGTGAAGGGGCTGGATCTCAATCCGCCTGCGGTGTAATATGTGTCAATCAACTCATTATATTTTCATCTGCTCCCCTCAGAGACTCACCATAATATTATTGACAGTGTTTTTAACTCTGGACAGTGTGTTTGGAGCGTGTTTTGGATCTCCCTCAGGCCAAGCCTGTACTTAAAATGGCTTAGCGTCGCTCGGCTGTAGATCACCTGATATTTTGTTACGCTAGTGCTGATCAGGATTGGTGCTTGCTCCATAAGTGGATCATCATGACCCTCCTCCATGCAGAGCTTCACAAGTTCATAACACAACTTGCCCAGGGAATGACCCTTCACCTCATCAACCCCACGTGCCTAGCGGTTTAGCTTCTCTTCAGATTCTGTGTTCTCGGAATCTTCGAATCTCAAGTCTCCTAGCCGCCAGAATGACCAGTATAGGGACTCGTAACCGCAACAGACTGGAGTACCTGAGGAACGCGGTGATTGCTCCAGCCACGGAGGAATCCCTCCTTAAGGACAATGTGATCCCAACTGCGTTTCTGAAGGCCTACAAATTTCATCTTACCCCTCATGTCTTCGCAATCGATGACACTGCCGAACAAAACCTCGGCCTTGAGCCTCCAATCCTTTTCCGCCCTCGCTCTCCGAGTGTGTTATCAGCCCATCAGATCAATCCGCTAGGTTATGATCCAGATAGCCCGACTGGAAATGCAGAACTTGAATTCCCGGACTATACTCCGCCTGCTAATATCCAGAATATCCAACAAACCCGTTGGTCCCCATGGGTGCGTGGTGATTATTTGGCCACCTATCTCATTGACTGGGCGTTGATAAAGTTTCCCCGCACTCTCCCAGCAGGTGTTATGAACCTAGGGGAGCTTTGCGGTATTTTGCCTGTTATGTATGTGACTGCTGATTTATAGCACAGCTCAGATGGCCAACCAAACTTGATAGGGTTCCCCATGCCTTTGACCGGAGGACCTTCGGAATTTCCAACTGGGGCTCAACGGAGAATCTCTGGGGGTCCTTGATTCTTGAGTACGCTGAAACCACGGGGCCCAACAATCTGACTCGTTACCCTCACCTCATACTGGTCAGCTACCACTCATGCTTTGGACACAACGGGTCTATCACTCACGGCGAGCTCGCGGCCATTATAACAGCCATGAGAAACCGCTCGAGGCAGCCAGCATTCTTTGAATCAGAAGACGAGGAAGGGGAAATAACCAGCGATGGAGGCCTGACGGACAAGGACGGCAGAATCAAGGATGTGTCCAAGCTAGCCTTTAGAGATGAGCTGAGGTTCCCGGTACGAGTCAAGCCAGCATCCAGTATTTACTGATTTCCTAATTGCTAATATCACCGCCATAATCAGATACTTCTGGTTTCCATTCTCGGCGCCCAGCATGCACGCATCTACTATGCCTGCATGTCTAACCTCGAGCTATTCATACGCCAGTCGCAACTCTACAGCTTTGAACGTGGATCTTCAGCGCCACTTGAATTTTTTGCCTGTATCCTTTTAAGCCATCCTCTCAGTGAGGCCTAAGATAGGGAGAGTTCGCAGCTATAGCAACACCAGGCAATCTAGCCATTGGTGATTTCACATCCTTGCCACGACAACAATCAGAGATCGCCAACGGACTCAGGCATGCAGCCGATAAGCTCCGTTCCATTGACGAGACCCCAGTGAACTCAACTTTTATACAGTTGCTGGAGAGCATTTCGTGTGTTGCTCAACCAAATGGCGTTGTATGGAGACATACAAAAATGCAGCTCGAAGCCAACTTTGGCTATGTTGCAAACAATCCAGATCCCCGAAAGTTCACGGCAGTCACCGATGGGCAGATGCAAAGCGCAGCCAATATGAACATCAAGGCTCTTGTGGAGTGCAAGAAAGGACCGCGTCGCAATTACTACCCTGCAGTCGACATGCAGGAGGCTGCATCTATGATTGCGTGGATAAAGCACCACACAAGCCCTCAGCGGTATGTTGCCAGACACTCTTCAGACACCGGTGGTGGCGACTACTAATCTATGTAAGGCGTGTGCTCGTTTCCTAGGAAGGCAAGTCGATATACGTTACCTTCGCAACCTATCCACCTACCTGGCTTAGGTATTTGAATCAGGGCGATGTCACCCAGCCAGGGTTCTTGACTATGACCAGGTATGGTCCATGGAATATTTTCAATCCCGATCAGATGAGGGAAGTTGCTGCAATCCTTCTCGCCATTGGCCTTTGATTACCGTAGTGTCCGTTTAATCACAGCTAGCTCTTGATCAGTTATACCTGGTATTGTACTACTGCCTGGTGCGGAGGCTGACAATTCAGCATATCATTAGGTTAGCATTAGCGGGATTGCACCTACCGAAGCAATGAGGTCGCTAACCCATGGTTCAACTTCAATTACATCGGTTTAATGGCAGGGGGCACTACGCAAATGATCTTTCTTTGTTTCAAACCTGTTGTTCCAGAAGTTTGATAGAGGGGTCTGTAGCTTGAGGGATATTTGACGCAGACGGCGGCTATGTACTAAAGACTCAATTATCTTCCTCAGATCAGCAACGCAGCATCCCTACCATGGAACGCCAAATCATGCGACGAGAGTCCGCTGCGAGATCTTGATCTGGAATTGTTTACCATTATCCGACAAGACCCACGCCAAAGGGCTGCAAAATAATAGTTAACCTTTCCTCCACTTCTCTTGCTGCAACACCCCGTATTAAGCTGGTCTCTGACATTCCTCGTGGATAGTAAGTTGGAACTATGACCCTAACAACTGATCAATCCACTCATCCACATCCCACTGAAGATCAACAGATCCAGGCTGCGCAGCAAAGAGGCCGTTTTGAAACGCCTCCACCTCCGCAAGCATCTGTCCATGTCCCTTGGAGCCCAGATTCCCAGCATTGATCATCTCATCTAGTAAGGCCTTCGCCGTATCATACGTGACTCGATCATCTGCTCGTTCGTCACAACTACCTGGCCAGCGCGAGTTCATGGACATGGCGAGCGAGAGAATCATCAGTCCCGAGAAGAGGTGGAGACTTTCCCAGAAGCCGAAGCGGGCTGGGTAGAGGTGGTTAGTACGGTGATATCATCGACTCCTGAAGAGGAGAGCAAGGGACGTACTCATTCTCTCGCAGCTTCGAAGATCAATGATTATTTTGAGATTTGTCCTTGCTGCACGGAGGCACGTGTTTGTGAAGAATTTTAAGTCGTCTTGGTAGGCTTTGACGGTGTCGCCGGCGAGAAGGTAACCTATTTGCTTGAGAAACAGGGGGCGGAGGAGGAGGACAAAGCACTCGTATCTTGGTTAGTAGATCACATTTTACCAGCGGCGAATACGTACCTGGTGGTATCGCTGGTAGAGTGAAGGCAATGATCGATCGGCCATGAGCTTCATCGGCGGCGGCATCCCATCCTCTACATTAAACGACATGTGCTGTGGTAGTCTCGCGCGCACCTCCTCCAACCTCTGCAGGATCGGGCGAGTCGAGTCCCCGACATTTGTCGTGTTATCCTTCCGAATACTCCGCATATTCTCGCAAATATCGGCGTGGATGAACGCGAGTTGAACCTGGGCCGTGAGGGTCTCGGCGTCGTGGAACTCGCTCGAATCACCGGGGAGGAGCGTGGAATCATTTGGGTATGTCTGCTGGAGCTGATGCACTTGGAGCGAAGGCGGCAGACCCATTTCGGTGCTTGTCATTCGGTCGATGCAGTAGGTTGTCCACCATACGCGTTTGCGATGTTCTACTTCCAGTGCTGGGAGTGGAGGCGATGGTGGCCGGTGGAGTTTCAATATGGTAGACATGCGGATACTTAAGCCGGTGTACATGTATGCTGCCTTTTTTCGATTTAAACTATACGAGTAGAAGGCCTATTGTATTATTGTTAGTGTGGCCCGCTGCAGGATTATTACGGAAGGCTCACCACGAGATTTAGCGCTTCAACTTGTTCGATTGACGGATCTTCATAGCGAACGGTTAAGAGGGCTAAGGCTTGTTCAAAAAGCTCAGTTCCCGGTGCCGATCGAACGGGCTCCTGGTCCTCATATTGCGGTGAAATGGACAGGGCACGATCGTTTCGTAGGTGAATCTCCGGCACCGGGTCGTAGTTGTATGTCTCGCCCAGAGCGAAAACGACCAGCAGACGGCATAACCATAGTCGATCTTTCAGCTCTCTGGCTTTGGGATCTTTGTACGTGAGTTCGAGTCTTCTTCGGAATGTTTCTCGCTTGAACCAGTGCCAATCATGACCAACAAAGACAGCGAATCGGTCTAAGAGGATGAGAGCATACTGGTATGGAGGGAGCTTGAAGGAACAAGTGGAATCTAGATTGATTAGATTGCGCCAAAGGAAGTGAAGGAGGGGCATACATGAGGTGTCAGAATCTAGATGGTAGTATTCGTATGGCTGCCGCTGTATATTCCCTTCAATCGAGGGGTTCGCCGCGATTCCAACCATGTTGGAGAGATCGTACTCACCGAACACGGCCGTAGGTGGATGCAGTTGCTTGAGGCCCGAGACAAACACCTCCGACGTGGGATCCTCTACCAGGGGGTCCGACACCGGATTTTCACTGGCACTATCTTGCGGCGACCGGTCTGTCCTGGGGAGCGACGGATGCTGAGTCGGGATAGCACGAGCGGAGGAAGCCATTGCCTCAAGGCTGCGCAGATAACTTTCTGCCACTGTGACATTGCGGTCTCGGTTGGGATAATGACAGTCGCGATTTGCGAGGCGGCAGCTCCGACATGGTGTTTCTAGACAGTGTTAACCATACAAGCAAGGCGGGAGGGGAAGAAGGGATCTTACCACGAGAACACTTTACTTTGCGCTTGTAGCAGCGGTAGCAGGCAGTGTCACTGCGGGTGGTTGGCGCCTGCATTGTGTGATTCCATCCAGACTGTTGGGTGCGGGTCGAAGATTCCGGAATGCGGGGAAGAAGGAGTCGTTTATCAACCCCAATTCCCTTATCAGGAACAGTTCGTTCTTGGTATTCTCTCTGTTCCATATCTTAGGTTGGTCTAACTAGCATCTTCATTCACTGCTACCATTCGGCGAATAAATTGGCATGCCGTAACATAGATCTTGACTACATCACACGCCCACGGAACAATCGCTCGCCAATGTACATGGTATCGGATGACCGACTAGAAGTTAACCCGGCGACTGCAGAGAAATCTTCTACAACGACTGTGATGCCGTGCAGATTGAAAAGGCCCTCGCTGCCTTACGGTCCCATAGTTATTAGGCCTTCTACATCCGTTGTGCACCAAACCGGGGGAGACGGCGGTTGCTATTAGGCGGGCTGCTGGTGACAAGATTAAGTGGTGGGACAATTCTATATATTTTCATGTCCTGAGCAATCATACAGAAATTTTTGTCCAGCGATTCATTACTATAGAGTTAATCAACATTATTTGTGTGACAATTCTCTGGCCAATCACAACGCTGTGAGCACACGAGATGTAAAAGGACCGTGCTGTAAGGATTGTGCTCAAGTCGCATATCTGAACAATGGACTCATATCACCCATATCCGAGAGTTCCTCCTCAGTATACCTAGCCCTGATCTCATTCTCATCCATCGCAGCTCGTTTCGCGTTGATTCGCTTGAGAATAAAGAAGTAGATCACCGGCCAGATGCAGCCAAAGACTGCCAACATCCCCATGCTTATGCCGAATCCTACCGGATAGGTAGGTGCCTGGCTGGATATATAGATATTCGATCCAACAATCTACTTGTCGTTAGTGGAGGTTCGAAATTCAAAGTTCGAAATTAGGGGACTTACACCACCGAGTTGAGAAAAGCTGATCATGGCGCCGATGCCAACGGCCCGTTTCATTGTCCCAGCACAGTTGAGCGATATCCACGCGGTGACTGCGGGGGAGATTGGATATAGACCGCCTGTTATAAGGAATACACCAAATAGGGTTACCCCTGGGACAGCGGGATATCGGACGCTGACAAGCACGATCATAAACCCGGCGAGAGCCATGAGGTTGGGAAGGAGCACGGAGAGCATCCGCTGTCGATACCTATCAGCAATCCACCCTGAGAAAACTGTAACTAAACAGGCAAAGATGTAAGGAGGGACCGTCATGGCCTGCGCTTCAGCTGCGCTGTAGCCCAGGTTTCTGATGATAGTTGGCAGCACGAAGGAATACCCGTACACAGTAACGCAAAGAGTGAATTCAATGACTGCGATTGCGTAGATGTGGAATGATTTGAAGGCTGCTGTAGCATGTTTCCAGGAGAACTCCGACTGTTCGGCGACGCCGGTCTCCCCACCAGCCGAGTACTTGTGGCGGAGGATAAGGAACTGCCTCTCCTCTGGCGTGAGCCATGCACCGACTTTGGCCGGCGTATCATGGACAAACCAGAAGGCGCCTATCGCAATCAGAGCGCTAACTAGTCCTAGGTAGTTCAGCGATTGTTTTTCACAAATAATGCGATGTGAAGAAGTCGAAGAATACCTTCAATGCAATAGATGAATCTCCATCCCCGATATCCCCACGTGTGGTCCAGCTGGCCGATACCGTAGGCCAGAAGACCAGAGAAGGCACCAGCTGCAGAAGCTCCCGAGTAGAATATTGCCATTCGAGAATGAACCTCCTTAGGCGAGTACCACGAGGTTAAAACGAAAGAACACCCGGGGAACACACCCGCTTCGAAGATTCCTAGAAGAACTCGAAACGCCGCCCAGCCGCCGAAATTGCCCTGAAGAGAAGTAAAGACCAAGATAAACGACACCGACAGTAGGAGAGCGGGCAACCAAATTTTCGGACCGAATCGTTTCAACGCGATGTTGGACGGCACTCCTCCGAGAGCGTATGTAACGAAGAAGATAGACAAACAGGTATTCCACTGCTGGCTGCTCAGATTCAAGTCAGATTCTACACCGAAAAGTTTCGCGTTCCCTGTGCGACGTTAGATATCACCCATGGGACGCTTCAGAATATACATACCGACGTTTGTCCGATCTATATATGACATGAGATATATCAAAACCAGCTGTGGCAAGACGTGCCAGCTATGCGCGGTTAGCCACTGAATACTAGCGGAGATCGCGAACTTACTCGACTTTCCGAATCAACTTGTGCAGTCGCGCTCCAGAGAAGTGCTCATTGAGTTCCAGAAATTGAAGATATTCCGAATTGGCATTTTCAACCTTGCCCGTGTGAACATGCCCTGAAGAGGGCCTCGAAACAGTTTTCGCCATCTTCTGTTCGAGAGCGGCGTTGTCACGCTCGGGCACTCTTTCACTCGCAGGTTCCATGTTTGAGCATATAACTCACGAGTCATACGCGTTTCTCAATCAAGACAGTTACAGGCCCATTCCATCCAGGAAAAGACCTACGATTTATAGCACGCGGAGTCAGCGATAGCGCAAGCCGACATCGAGGGAGTAAACCGTTCCCGTGATAAAGAACATGATACGAATTTCCCCGCGTTTTCTCAATTCGCAGATATTAAGGTTTCTCCATCTGCATGGATCACTTTGTGATAGGGTAACAGGCGACTTTTTCGGGGGCTAGGAGGAATCCCTGAGGGGTAATCGGGGCCTAGCACTAGGGGCCGACGACCCGCCGTTATCAGCAGCGTGTCGTTGTATGCAAGTCCTGACCGGAACAAGGAGCCGGTACTCCAACTCCCTTTTCGCCATAAACCTCCCAGCGCGAAGCTGTATAAATATCGCATGGTTTCACCACTGTCAATATCACCAGTGTTATCTCAAACCCTACCACTTCGTCAACATTCAGCCCGACCATGCCGAAGATAACGATTGTTGGAGCCGGGTATGTGCACTGCGGAACCACATCCACCACCTATGTTAATAACCATACAGTATCACCGGCATGGCTATTGCCAGCATGCTGTCGAGGTCAAACGAGGTGACCATTGTCGCTCGAAACCTCCCTGGCGACGGCGAAAGTCGAGAGTGGTCTAGTCCCTGGGCAGGCGCCTGCTTTCTTGGGCTGGATGGGTCTACGCCGTTCGAGCAGAAGCTACAGACGGATTCCTTCTCCTACTTGTGGAGTGTCGCTCAAAGTGATCCAGAGTCCAGTGTCAGGGTATGGTTTGTTGTCAGTTCCTACGGGTCCTTCTAACTGTTGCACCAGATCATCGAGATGCATGACCTACAGGATGAGACGCCATTGGAAAAAATTTGGTACAGGGACTTGATGCCAGAGGTGAGTCAGATACGATAGTTAGTAATGCGCGATGTTGACCTTGTATTAGTTTCGCGTCATGTCGCCGAGTGAACTGCCGAAAGGCACCAAGCTTGGAATGAGCTGTAAGTGATCCATTCGGTAGGGTCTACAAGCGCTAATTCGGTAGATAAATCGGTGGTTATCACACCGGCAATTTTTCTTCCATGGCTCAGGAAGAAGCTCGAAGCTGCGGGGGTAAAATTCATCCGGAAAGACCTCAAGTCGCTGTCCGAGTTGAAGGGCTTTGGGCACGAGGTGCTTGTCAACGCCACTGGCTTCGGCGCAAAATTCCTCGCAGACGTTGCCGACCAAGGAGTGCAACAAATCCGCGGCCAGACTGTGCTTGTAAAGACCGCCCATGACAAGATATTCATGCGCCACGGGAAAGATTATACCTACGTTATACCACGACTTGATGGCACCGCCATCCTTGGAGGTATCAAACAAGTCGGCGAGACGTAAGTGTGACCAGTCAGAATAAGCTTCGCTGCTAACCACCGAGTCAGTTATCCAGAAGTCGATCAAGAAGTCAAAGCAGACGTAGGCATGTCAGTCAGTGTGTTTATTCCCAGCTGACGTTATTAGATCCTCCGACGCATCCACGAAAACCTGCCCGAAGTATTTCCCAGCACCCAGCCGACGGACTTTGAGATTATTCGCGACAACGTCGGTATCCGGCCGGGACGGACAGCTGGCGTTCGAATCGAGAAGGAGATCCTGGACGGCCAAAAAATTGTACACGCGTATGGTACTGGAGGAGGCGGTTACGTCTTCAGCTTTGGGTTGGCGAGAGCTGCTGGAACGATGGTCAATGACTTCTTGTTTGCTCCACCGAAGTCGCGGTTGTAGAGGTGGACGCGGATGAACCGTGGTCATGCTGTGGTAGTTAGTCTGCCAAAAGTCGTGAATATAGACCAGAGTCAATGATACACTGTAGCATCTTAGATTGGCATGTCGTTAGCAACTGCAATGTGTATCTATGGACTGTATCCTGATGCGGGTGAGAGACGTGACAGTGAGAAAGTGGTGGGTAATTGGAATACTGCCGGCGTTTCCCGCCAGGATGACATTGCGGCCTAAGGCAATAGAAGCCTTCAGCCCCACGTGATGGACTAATTTATTTTCTTTGTGTTTGGCGTCAACAACCCCCCGAAGCGCTCTATAACCTCTCGCGATGTCTAAACTGAACCTTGGTGTGCTCTCTGATCTCACGCATACCCGATATGTTATTCATCTCTCCGATGGCAAGCGCCTAGTGCTCTTTCGCCTGCCGTTAATCGACGCGGGCGGACGAAGCAGGCTCAAAAATGAAAGCAGTGATGGATGGTCTTACTACGCCATGGAAGCCGAGTGTCCCCATGCTGGTGGCCCTATGGAGGACGCACAGGTTGATATTGAGGATTCGGCATATATTGCCTCCTGTCCGTGGCATGCATATGACTTCAATGTGGAGACCGGCGAATCCAGCGTCGGCATCAAAGCCTGCACGTTTCCGATAGATATCCAGGGGGCGGCTGTGATCTTGAGCTACGGTACGGGGGGTGTTTCTCTTGCGAAATTGGAGCCTGTCAGCGAAACGATCAAACTCAAGACCGCTTGCTCTGACTCTACAGCCTCAGCGGAGACTGCACCAACACTGTCCGCCAAAGCCCAGTACTTGGACGACAACGCGACGCTCTGCGACTGGTGCGCCCATATTCTGAATACGTCAAATGCGGAACACAAGATCGAACTCACTGCTCATCTATTCCGCACGTTCGCCGACGCAGAGGGTACATCCTCGCCGATGACAATTATCGGTCCAAACCCTGCCTCGCTTCCTCCAACACCCCCGCGGGAGAAGCTGGTAGAAGTCCAGCCTGCGGCAATGCCAAAACCAGGCAGAGGAGGAACCCTGAAAAGCAGAATCGCCATGCTACATGCTCTGGCCAACATCGAGCTCTGGGCTATCGACTTGGCTGTGGATATTTGCGCCCGCTTCGCAGAATTCCAAACCAGCCCAGCAGCGTCCGAGCCCGCAAGAGAACTACCGCGCACTTTCTTTCATGACTGGCTCAAGGTGGCCAGCGACGAGGCGAAGCATTTTTCTTTGCTCCGTACACGCCTAGAGGAGATGGGTACCTACTTCGGCGCTCTCCCCGTTCACCACGGCTTGTGGCAGTCGGCTACCAAGACTGCCCATGATCTCCGAGCACGGATTAGCATTATCGCACTCGTCCATGAAGCACGCGGACTTGATGTCAACCCTATGACCATCGCGAAGTTCCGTAATGCGCGTGATGATGAAAGTGTTCAAGTCCTGGAGGTGATACATAATGACGAGATTACCCATGTCACCACTGGCCACCGGTGGCTTACCTGGATCTGCCAAGAGGAAAAGACTGATCCAGTTGAGGTTTTCCGCTCCAACGTGCGCAAATACTTCGTTGGTGGCCTCAAGGAGCCTTTCAACCGGGACGCTCGAGCACTGGCAGGCATGGACGGTCGCTATTATAACGAGTTGGTATTCTGAATGGTAACTCCGCGAATTTCAAACAGTGTACACCAACACCGGTACCTATGCGCACTCCGAGGCTCTGAGATTGGTATTGCTGCAAATCTCTGGGTCTAAATATCTTTATTCCACAAACTGCGACTCTAAACGAATATTTATACAGGTCATACTTGATCGTGCAATCATAGTTGGATCTCATCAATAGGCCCCAATGAAGCATCCCAGACAGTTGGCCTATGTCCCATCGCCTCTTGCCCCTCGGGCAGCGCCCTGATTGTCTCCGCATACTCGCGGAGCTGCGGAGGAATTAGGTCGTCCAGGCCGATGTCGACTAACCGTGTAACAAAAGGAACAACATGCGCATCGAGCACCGTTGGTCCGATTTTGTCACCGAATATCCATGTTCCTCCCTGGCTATACTTGTGGCGCAACTTAGCGATCTGGGCCAGGAAGGCAACCGAATTTCCTGTCATACTTTGTCCGACGAACAGGTTCATCGCCACTAGTTCCCTTTGTTTCCTCTGGCTAGGTGTGGTCAGCAAAGATTAAACTTCCCGGTTCCAGCGAGTCAGAGGGTCAGCAACGTACCATTCCTGCTTATACTCCAGGGCTTGGCGGTGGGTGGGAGTGATGTTGTGGTTGGTTAAAAAGTCTTCCACCGCAGGATTGGCAGCGCTATAGCCATCAATAGTCTCGTGCATTTCTGAAAGTAGACGACATATCTCGGTCCGATGTTCGTTGGGAAGCAGACTGGGGCAGTGATCACAAACCCAGTAAACGATGGACAAGGCGTCTGTTAGCGGCGACGCGAGCGACTTGGAAACGAGAGTCGGCACCTGCAATAATAATACGGTTACGCTCGTGTTCAAACTCAAGGGGTTAGGCTACGTACTCGACCCAATGGATTTACCTCGACCAGATACCATTCGCGCAGGTTCTCTTTTTTCTCCAAATTCACTTGGCGATAGCCCAGATGCGACAGATCGCGGCTCAGCCGGAGTTTCCCCCGCAGTGCCAGAACAATCGTAAAGTGGACCACGAGGCACTGGATCGAGAAGGGATAGATGTACAGACAAGGATCCGGGTCATGCCGTCTTAATTTCTTTAACAACCGTGTCGCCGCCGCCATTCTCAGTGGGTGTCGAGAGGTATCGTCGCATCCGCCTCGTCCCGGGCTGGTCCGTCAGACTCAGCAGTGGCGTCTGACACGTGACGCCGGCCCCGCCGGCCCTGGTTCCGGATACGTGAATGTAATTACACCGTAGTATATCTTCCTTCTGCCATGATATGCACAGTTCCGATGAGTGGAGCTGACAGCGACCAAGGCTGGAAAAGTATTAGAGAAACACGCCCGGACGTTGTATCCGCTGGACACAGCTTACCACACTTCCAGTTCGCGAACCGAAAGAGCAAATTATACTTTCAGGGGCCGCTGCCTTGTCGATAATTGACTGCATTATATACGCTTGACCACACGGACCTGCGCCCGATTGCCTCCCGGCTGTCCATCTTCCATCTCCTGATCTCTTCCTCTCCCCTCGATCGCCACGAAAAAGTAAATCCAATTCCGAGCCCACAGTAGAGTTACGACAGTCAGCGCTAGCCATCCTGTCGCCTATATCAAGCTGTCACCCTCCGCCCAGGCTCCCCGCAATGCGAACCGCCTGTTTCTGTTTCCGGTGTACAGTGGAGAGCCGCCAATCTCACCCGCCGACTCCGCGACTGCAGCCCGTCTTCCCCGCCCCCAGATCTTGAAATCTCCATCCCCCCAACTCCGCACCCTCGCGTGCCTGCATTAACCCATAGCACAGGCTGGTCCTGCAATATGGTCTCTCGCGGACGACCAAGCAAAGGTTGCCACGGATGCCGAGCTCGGAAAATTGCCTGCGATCAGACTCGCCCCTCCTGCTTGCAGTGCGAACGGGGAGGCAGCGTTTGTCCAGGTTATCATGACACCTGGTCTTTGATGTTCCGCGACGAAAGTCGCCAGGTAATTCGAAAAGCAGCAGCTGACTCCTCTCGACGAAAATCAAAGAGTACGACGAGAGCGCGCGATGCCGGCACGAGCGAGACTCGGCCTGGCCCAACCTCGAACGCTTTGCAGCGCCAGTCGTCGGCCGTATTAAAAAAAAAAACCAATAACAACAACAACAACAACAACAACAACAGCAACAACAACAACAACAGCAACAACCTCTCCCTATTTCGGCAGGGAAGCCAGAATACTCAATTGGCGACGATCCAACCCTCATCCCAACCGACCAGCGATGAAGCGATCAGTTGGTTCCTACGACATAACTCATGGCCCGGTGCACTTTTCATGATCGATTTCGATCCCGTCGTTCTCGCCCAGACAGATGTGTCGCTGGGCGAAAGGGCTCGGATGGCGAGCTTAGTTGCCATTGGGTCGGCGATGCTTGGCCGAGTGCGACGTTCGATAGGATCTGTCCAGCTAAAACTGGCGGCAGTGCGTGAATACGGCAATGCACTGTCTCTCCTGTCCCAGGCTGTCACGAATGGGATGGACTCTAAGAGCAATGCGACATTGTCGGCCGTGCTGCTCTTGGCTCTTTTTGAGGTACCCTAACCTTGCAATTCTCAATGGCCCGACTGACATCGCCGCAGGTTATCACTAATGGATCCATGAGCACGTCTGGGAGTTGGACAAGACATATCCACGGGGCCTCTGCATTAGTAGAAATGCGAGGTAAAGAGGAGCTCCAGAATCCAGAGGGGTTGAACCTGTTTCTCCAGCTGAGGTTTCAGATCGTAAGTGTTTACTCTATATCCGTCTGACCCCCACCCCCCTCCCCCCACACTAACTCTTATGAAATGTCCTAGATCATCAGCTGCCTCCAAACTGGACACCACGTCCCCAAATCCATCCTCGAGACCAATAAAAGCGGAATGAACCTGCGACCACAGATGGAAGCCTATTGCGACCGTGTCATCTACACCACAGGACAATTAGCCAATCTCCGTGCTGACATCCTCAAAGGCACATTAACAGACACAAGCGAGATCCTCTCGCGTGCATATTCCATGGAAGCAGACCTAGTCGCATGGGTTGCCTCCGCACCTCACCAATTCCTCTACTCCACAATCGAACACCCTGCACCACAGTCTTGGACCACAACATCCGGCTGCACGCCCCGTCTATACAACAGCCGATACCACATCTACCACGACCTCTGGGTATGCCACACGTGGAATCAATACCGCTACTCGCGCATCCTGATCTGCGAAATAATCATCGGCTGCCTGCGCCGAATCTCCGGCCCCGCCAGCGTAATCCCAGGAAAAGACCTCCAACGACAATGCACCGTCCTTCGCCGCACCTCCCGAGAGCTAGCCCTGGACATCTGCGCCAGCGCCGCCTACCACCTCGGCGCAAGTAGCCTCGGCAACAGCAGCGGAATCCCTGCCTCCCAGACCTACATCGGTGCAATGCTCCTCCTCTGGCCATTCGCAGTCGCAGGATCCACAGAGCTGAGGGGCCATCCAATGCGGCTGTGGGTAATAGAGTGCCTAAAGTTAGTCGGCCACGCAATGGGTATCGACCAGGCATTCGCGGTGGCAGAGATTCTCGAGAGCGAGGCGGGGTATTTCGATGACATTGACGAGAGGGATGGCGGAGTTGTGTTTTTGGACACGGACCAGATGCGGTATAACCGGTTTATTGTTGGGACTTGGGGTTCTCTGCTTAAGACGTGTTAATACCCGTTGTTGTGCAACATTTAGGTATCTGTAGAGGAGTTTCACAAACCTGATTCCGTGTAGGAGCACATGGGGTGACATCTTATACATCAGACCAATTTTTTATTTTTTATTTTTTATTTTTTCTTTCCCCCCCTACAGACATCAATACTTCTAGAACAGCACCTCCGAGACATCGTTTCCTTTCCTATCCAACTGAATACTTATATCAATACACTTCCACTATTCGCGCCGAACTTGACCTAGTTTTTGATCACCAATTTCAACCTGTGATTCAACCCAGCATTGTTGCTAATGCTCTGGGGTGCTGTTTGTAGGTATAGGTCCATATTATTGCATATCGCTGTCTCTCACCGGGTGGCAAGTACTACTACTTACGGTGTAGACTTAGTACTTGTTGGGTGGTACAAGGAGGATTCCAATAAGACCGGGCACCAGTCAGCGAGCTCAATCACACTTTCGATGTGGACCGGCTAGAAAGAAGCCTTTGCTCTTCGTGACCACCAATCAGCATTTTGATGAGGACCAATCGTCGGCCCTCAGTTGGCAGAGAACCAGAGATGCCTCACCGACCCACCTAGGTTAGCTGCTCTGCTCCAGCTCGCCAAGCCGACTTGACTTGGCCCATAACGCTCCACTGTCATTTCAAAGATTACCGCCAACAGCCAGCAGCCTCCTTTCTAGCCTGATTTCGCTTCGCATCTGCTTTCACCAGCTCATACCCTACCAAGCATGTCCAGCTAACGTATTGTTGGAATATGGCACAAGAATTCGCAAACTTGTTCGGGCAAGATGCCCAAAAAGGCCCCAAGGATTCCCGACGCAGCATGGGAGAAGCACAGAGAGCAAATCAACACTTGATCGGACAATAAGTATCATGCAAACAAGACCTGGTTTTGAAGCAAGGTATTAGTATTGTTGGGTTACTGAGAGCTAGCCGACCATTAACGAATGAGGCAGGCAGAACCAGAAGCCCAAATTTAGGGGGGTAAGTAAAGGCACTGAAGTCGTTGTCCACTGATCCAGAAACGGATGGCTCTACGGCAATTGAAATGTACTCAGTGTATGGAACGTCTGAGCTCTATGGCTGGAGGGAGTATTCAGAAAACCAATACGGAATAGCAGTGATTTCTTGTAATTGGCACTTCGGCAGTCAAATTATATAGTCCGTCCCATCACCAAGTTCCCCGCTAACAATTAAATGCATAAAATAGACAATCTGGGTGGATGAGGCGACATTGAATGAAGCCCAACCCGTCTAAAGGACCGACGATGAAACGATGCTACCTCGATCAACCAATGCTCTTGCTCGCTCCTCTTCTCCTGCCCCAAACCAAGCAAGATATCCGCAATATCAAGCTTAAACGCAGTTAATCTTGAGAGACTCGGGGATAACAGCGATATCCTTGGGGAACTTGGCATAGTTCCGCTCGCCGTTCACCTCCACAAGGTCAACAGCAGACCCATCGGGGGCAGTACCGTGGAGCTTGCAGAGGGCACCAGAGACAACGCCGGAGCTGATGAGGACGGAGTCGATGCGGAAGGGATTGTAGAGCTCGGGGTAGGCAGCTGGGACGGAAACATCGACTGCGTTGGTAGCGATGACAGCGGCCTGGCCGTGGCCGCTTGCCTCGTTGGTGAGGACGACGGTGCGGGAGCCCTCGGACCTGGGGATGGAGAGGGCAGAGACGGAGGAGGCCAGGAGAGCGAGGACGGCGGTGGAGATGATGGACTTCATGGTGATGGTTTTTTTTGGATTGGTGGAAGACTGTGGTCTAAATGTAGTGGGAAATGGTAGAAGACTGTTTGGTCTGAAGACTGGATGAATATTCTTGATGATGGAGAAAGAAGTCGAGTTGAAGCAGGAAGTAGCCAGCATTTTATACCTATTCCCTAGGCGTTCTCTCTGAACTCCGCCACGCCATTGTCGTGTTGTCCATAGTCATTATGGAGACTCAAATCGCTAAAGTCTGCCCACGCCGAAGGATCAGAAACATATCATATCAAGCCTACATGGCTCCTCTAGCGCATCCCAAGGCTGCGAGGCTCCATATCACCGCTAGTCTATCTTTATCCACGGTAATGACACACGATCTTACGCTGAGCTTGCCCTACCTTCCATGAGAGGCTACCAAGAACGTCGACGTTTGATCAGCCGATCCATCCGCAGACAACCATGGCTCGGCTTCTAGGTATCCCAGAATAAACCAGATTGTCTTTTGTGGAGGTGTGCACCAGTGGCTTGCCAAGCTCGTATGTCTCTTCCATGTCTCACACGTGGCTGGGGCTAAGGCTGAGCTAATTAGTTCGAAGCCAAGTCTGAGACCTCGAGGGTCAATTATAGACAGAGTTAAAGGATGGGGACCGCAGAGTAAGTCTCAGGCCTGGGGAATAAGAAGACCTCTGTTTTTGATCCGAATATAATGGGAACTCTGGATTCCGGAATATGGAATGCCGAGAGCACGCCCCCCACCAGTCCTGCGAGGGTTCAGGAATAGTATTCTTTCCATGGGTAGGTAAGACATTTCTTACCGGGGGTTCGGGTGCGGCTGGAAATACGGTAAAGGCGCAACAGCGCAAGCACCAGCGTCCAGAAGCTGAACATAAGCGTAAGCAGGTTTCCCTGGGTTAGATGTGCTTACGGAAAGAACACGAGGAGGAGATGCATGCGAGAAGAACTGGCAGGTCTTGGGGGGGAAGTACTTGGCGAGCCAACAATTTAGCCCTAAGGTGGAGAGTAAAGCAAAGCAGTCATCTCCAAATCGCAAGACTGCTGACATTCCCCGGAATTTGCTGTCTTGGCTGACGTTTATAATGAGAAGTTAATCCCATAGGCTACCGGCATCGTCTCGGCAGCTCGGAAGAAACACAGCCTTTTAGCGTCCCATCTTTAGCTAGCCGGTGACCAAGCAACTGGAGCCTGGCGACTGAGCGGGGGCTTAGGCACTGAGCCAGGAGCTTTTTGTTTAGGTTTCAACGAGGCTGAGTACTTAGGTGGCTATTGGCCATATGGAGAGTTAATACTAGCGAATCCCAAAATAACCCTATCGATTCCACTTAGGGTTGCATCTTGGGATGCAAAATCGATCAAAACGTATTATTGGTCGTTATCAGAAACCTCGTTGGCATCGATGCGTTCTATAATGCCCATTTTAATATCCCGCATCCCATAAGCAAGAGCGTACCTATATACTGGAGGCGGAGTCAAATCCCGAGTCTAGGCCACATTGCATGGCAGATTATTACAATCTGTACCTTTGGACAAGCTTTCGAGTCATATCCAACATGCATTCATGCAACTGTACGCTTCTAGATTGGGTGTTACGTAAAGTAAAGCCAGTGATTTGGTTCTCCTTTCCGACACCATACCCAAAGTACCTCCGAGTTCCCCTATTCATACATCCAGAATAGCCCTTAGTAAGTACGAATCGCAATATCAAGAGAATAAATAACCTTTTCCAGTGTATCAGAGCAGCTGCTCTGCCCAGTCAAGTATCGGTTAACTTATATCCAAATAATACGCTCCAAAAACAACGGATATACATCGACCCATATCTATAACCCCATCATATCAACCACACTCTCCGTATAATTCCACAGCGCAGTCGAGTAATCCGTACAAAACGTATACCCCGTATAATACGTGCTATGCGCACCCTGCAACGCATAAAGCTTCTTATAAAACCCGTCCCGCACATCATCCACTCCAACCATCAACGTCTCGGGCGAATGCGACACAAACGCCGCAAGCTCCGGCTCCTGGCCGTCCTTGATCTTGAAGGTCCCTGCAGTACTCATGCGCTTCACGTCATCGATGACCATCTGGCGAGCGTCTGACTCGGTGAGGTTCGCTTCTCCGACGATCTTGCTCATGAAGTACCCCGGGACACCGGAGTACTCGAGGGACCATTGGAAGGGTGTTGTAGGGAGGCTGCCCGGTTGGTTATCGGGGTTCGTGTTGAGGATATTGAATCCGTCCGGGACAGCGGTGTTCGTAATCGCAGCAGCGTAGTAGTTCTTATGAGTCCATTTCGAGAAGAGGGAGGATTCCTCATCGCGGAGGTCGAAGCCCGTTAACTTGGACAGGGTCGGCGGGAACGCGATAAGCAATTTCTTCGCACGAATGAGCGTTTGAGAACCGGTAATGCTATTCTGGATGACGACTTCGACGCCATTTGAGTCCCGGGTGGCGTGGACTGCGGTCGAGTCGTAGAAGATATTATTCGACTCGTCGATGTAGTTCGCGGCCTTGTTGAATAGCACGTCGGTGCCGTTCTTCGGTCGGATGTATCCACCTCCTAGCAGGGCGTTAATCTGCGGGATACCGAAGTTCATGATGATATATAGCAGCGGCGCGTCGAGAATATTGCCGACATTCTCGGCAAAGGTGAAGATGAGATCCATCGCGCCTTGGAGGGCGTGATCCTCTACGAATTCACGGAACGGGCGGAGAAGGACTTCGGGAACTTCATCGGGGAGGTAGTATGCGCCCGTGGAGAGGTAATCGAATTGCTCGATGGCGCCGCGGTACAGCACGGCGGCGACGGCGGTTGTGAGGATCTCGCTCCCTGGGAGGGCGCGCTCGCCGGTGCGGAAGTTGACATGCTGGGAGATCAGGGAGCCGGGGAGGAGGGGTTCGTAGTCCACGTCGAGCTGGGCGAAGAAGTCCTTTGTGATGTCATTGTTGAAGTAGCCCTCCACGCCGTAGTTGACGTAGTCCCCAGTAGGGAGGTAGAGGGTTTCGGCGTGTCCGCCTAGACGGCTTTTCTGTTCAACCAGGGCTACGGAGTGGCCCCTTTCGCGGAGCTGCACGCCAGCGTATGTGCCTGTTGCGCCGCCGCCGAGGATCACAACATCGCGCTCGACGATGTCCTCTGGTGGGAAGTTGGCATTGGCACTGGCGATTGCGAGGGTCGCGCTGACCAGGAGGTTAACTTTAAGATGCATGGCGGCGGTTCGCTGTGCTCCTCAACTGCGGACGCGGGGATGGGCCATTGTTTTAAATTCGCACGCGATCGCGTCGCGGCTGGTGCCGATCAGGGAATGAAGCGGGCCAGCTGGAGGGCGAAGGGCTGTGAGTTGTGGAAAATGGGCGAGATCAGTCAGGGGGAATCAACACCATCATTCAATAGTCAGTGGACCTCGGAAGTATAATTTCCTGCCCTGTCAGCTGTGAAAGGGGAGATGCATGGATTTTGTTCCAGCTTGGGAAATGCGGGATCGAACCCGCCTGTCTCTGTACTTCATGTAATTCTGCATCTCCGATCTATGCCGTAGGCTGCATACTTGCCATTTACTCCGTACCTCGGTCTATGTCTCATACACATACGTACGCTACTCCAGCCATAAAAGCTACTATGCGCCCGCGCGTACATCACAACCAACCCCATCCGCTCGCCATTTGAGGAGCTCTGGCCGGCGTGCCGTATACTAGCCACCTCAGTAAAGCATGACTCGAAGTCGGAAAGTGTGTGGAGCTCTGTAGCAGAGTGACACAGAGTCCCTGAATACCTTAACTAATGAATTCCGACTTACTACTACTTAAGGTCCTGTTAGCATCAGTATTATTATTCCGTTGGAATCAATTTGGCTCCAAGCCTTATGATGATCCCCTTGCGAGCACTTTGCTGTCTCCCAAGCATCACCCCCCCTGTTCGGCCACCAGCCAAAATTTGCGTTTATGTACAGCATTATCGGTATATCAAAGTTCATTCACCTCGTCCCTGGGTTCCCCCGCCCGCCCCGATTGCGCATCCCCTGCCGCCTTGTCCCCCACCTTCCTGTCATTCTCTGCTGCATCCTCTGGCTCCTCTGGCGCTTGCCGTTGGGCGATGTTGCTCGCGGCGTACACCACAGCGATCGCCTGCAGGACACGGGACAGGGATTCATCACTCAACAGAGGCTGCTCCGAGTCGTCCCCTCCTAAAGTCTTCCGGGTAACCAGTTCTGCGATCCTCAATCGCCAGAGCTCCCATCGCTGCAGGCTCCGCGGGCGATGAGGATATGATGCCATGATGCAAGAGTAGCAGTTTGATAGACGAAGGGAGAGGATAGCGAGGGTCGAGATGACAATGGGAAGAATGAGGATAAAACGAGATAAGTGGAAGCTCAATATGGCGAGTCAACAGGTAGTAGTAACTTGCTTAGTCCATGGCAGGCAACCACTACCAGGCTTCAGCTGTCTGTCCACTTATCTCAACAAGTAACCGCCAGTAGACATTTCAGCAAGAGAGCTGGAAGCTCATTATGGAGACCACGACATTTCAACTGGCTTGCCGCTTGACCTGGTGATGAATCCCCACAGCTAGCAAGTACATCCCTGATTCTACAACAGACCGGACTGACCATGTGGATTGCTGGTGCAGCTGCTCGTGGTCAGGCGGGTGATTATAGGCGTTCAGTGCCAACAGCAAGCAGTGTGTGATTTTCTCTAAATTCCATTATAAGCCGCCAGCCTGATCCATCTTAAAGACCCTCTTCGTCAATACAATAGCCTCAACACCCAGACATCGCCCGTAGATCGTACCCAGAACCTCTCCTTCTACTGCCTGCTTTATGCTAGATAGCTGTTCCAAGTTTCTTCTCCCTCCTTTGTGGAATCTCAGGGCCCATTTAAACATTGACCCATGCCCACTGCCAACTACAGGCTTATTAAATGAACTGCATCGGTCGCCCTCGACGCACTGCGGCGAAGGAGATACTTGAATGCTGATTGAACTACGTTCAAGTTGCATGAGTGTCTTTCGAAAGGTGAAACCTCAGTTCAATCTAGTCCACATCTATTTGGCCTTACCCTCCTCTAAGCACACACGCTCGAGCGATGGAAGGTACTTCCGCTTAAAATACCAACCCAACAAAACCACCAGGGTCGTCAAAGTCCAGATCCGAGCGCGTTGACCCACGGTCAACCGATCAAGTTCCGAAACCGGGGGCGCGAGAGAGTACCCTCCCTGCTCCTTCTCCTCCTCCCACTCCTCGTAAACACGATTCAGCAAAGCCGGATCATCCGTAATAATCCCATCAACCTGATTCCGAATCCCCCAACGCATCAGATTCGGCGCATTCACCGTCCAAAGGTACACCGGACGACGGGCGGCGCGCACATCGTCCAGGAACCCACGGCCAAGCGGACCCATCAGGATTTGCTGGTTAACATTAAACCCAAGATGGGGTGCTCGCAGGAGCTCGCGCGCATAGCCAAGGTGAGCTGCGATCAACGCAATCCGGTAGTCAGGCAGATAGCGGTCTCGCGGGGATAGGTATCGAGCTGACCAGCAGCCCAGGGTGATACGCTGATGCCATTTCGGGCTGGCTGCGGGCAATGGGACTGACTCAATTGTCTCGGAAATGCGTCGCATGATTGTCGCTGGATCGTTCGTAAGCTATCGAGCTGCGTTAGCTACTCGCACGTCATCGTCGGCGCTGCTACCGTGACTGCACGCAAGGGCTTACTTTGATATCGAGCAAAGCCCAGAGTGCCTCACGGCCTGGCTCGGCAAGATATTCTAGGACATCGAGGAGTCGAGGCATGGGTACATGTGGCGCTTTTAGTGTGCGGAGGGTTCTTAGGTACTCCCAGTCACAATCAGCGACCTTCTTTTTGACGCCGAAACAGCGTTGCAGCGACGGGTCCTTGTTCAAGTCAGTTCTATTCCACCAGATAGATGGAGCACCGCTTACATGCGACAGGACGACCACTCCATCGCGGGAGAGGTGTAGGTCAAGCTCGAGCGCGTTCGTGCCTGCACGAACCGCGCCGTCGACTGCGCAAAGAGTGTTTTCGGGATAGCGACCCTTGTAGCCTCGATGGGCGATAATCTGTGGCAGACGTGGAGGTTTTTGCGTTGTCCCTGAAGCGACAGAGGGCACTGGAGCATGTCAGCCAGAGGAAGATCGCTCGGGAGCGGGTGGCTGACAAGGAGAATCCGAGGAGGATTCTTCGTGCAGAGGGAAGTAATTATCCGGCATGGTGCTGTGTTGGAGAGAAGGAAAGTGTCGGAGTTTTGGATGACGAGGCATTTAGGCATTTATATTCGCGACAGTTGCGACAGTTGTGACAGTTGCGCTATTTTTAGTGCTTATTTGTGTCATTGGAGACACGTTGGTCAATACCGTTAATTGTTCTTGTTCATCAGATTGATTTGAAGTCAATCTGATTATGCCTTGAATTTATTTTGTATTTTCCATCCTTCTGTAGAGCATGTTCAACTATTATTTCTTCAATTTTTTTTTGGTCAATTTGAGGCTGGTGGATATCGGATAAGGCACCGACGGCGTTAACACTCTTATTCCCGTCCTAGTCAATATTAGGTTATGCAGCCCACATTTCATATGCGCCGTTATGTCTTAGCATAAGCCCTCCTCCTCTATTTGGAGTGACTGGATCAGACACCCCCAACTAAATTCTTGCATCATGATATTCTCCTTGCCACAGCAGTATCTCGCAGCTGAAGTGAGAATTTGTGTGCACTTAACTTGTGGGGTCCCTTCATTGTCGGGAACCTGAAAGGGTAAAGCTTGCTGTATGACCCATGTATATCTACACACTCAAGTAAAACCTGCTCTGACCAACCAACCTGTCTCTCGCTTAACTATCCAAGTGTCTCTTCCCCTGCAAACCCTAGGCCGAAATAACCCCCTAGTCCCCGCCATCGGTCTCAGATTCGGGAGTATCAGCGGATTATATAGACCAACTAGTACCCTGGATCATGCCCATGTCATCGGAATGCGCTTTTAGGACATGGCCGACATTTACGGCAACAGTGAAGATATTGTAGGTGAGTGGGTCAAGAGATCAGGCAAGCGGGATAATGTTTTTCTGGCCACCAAGTGCAGGCTCCAGCGACAACCAGATGGAAGACACAGCTTTCGGTCTGATCCCGAGTATGTCAAGGCTGCGTGTGACAGTAGCTTACAGAGACTCGGGGTGGACGCCATTGACCTCTACCACTGCCATCGGGTGGATGGGATCACACCGATCGAAATGACCATTGAAGCTATGGTGGAGTTGAAGAAGTACGTCTCGCCAACCTTGTCACAACGTACAAGTACAAAGTAAGCAATGGAAGCAATCTTAACCTTCTAAAATCCCATGGGAGGAAAGATCTGGAGTCTCGGCCTGTCAGAGGTCTCAGCCGCCACGCTGCGCTGGGCCGACGCAGTCTACCCAATTGCCGCTCTGCAGATGGAATACAGCCTATTCACAGTCGGCATCAAATTCTCACTGTCAGAGGTCCTGCAGACTGCCCGAGAACTAGGTGTATCCGTGGTGACATTCAGCCCTATCGGCCGTGGGATTCTAACCGGTCAATTCCAATATCGCGCCGACATCTCGGCGGGAGACTTGCGCGGGATGTACTACCCCAAGTACGCCGAGGTTTCCCTTGCGTGGTTGCTGGCTCAAGGACAGGAAATCATCTTCATCCCGGGTACGAAGTCGTCTGCAAAGATGGATGAGAATGCGGCTTCTGTGCGGCTCGAGTTGAGCAACCAGGAGGTGCAAGATATCCGGGCTTTGGCGGAGCAAGCGGATATTCAGGGTACTCGATACTCTGCTGCGTAAGTGTCTCTCCTTTGAACTTTTAGCGCAATTATAGAGTGTTGACTGGTTGTCCAGGGTGATGACCACCCTCTGCACAGATACCCCGTCACTGGGGGCGTAGAGGCTATCAATATCATCAATACAAGGCTCCTTGACCAGATACTTAAAAGCTCGATTGAACATGAACATTGAATTGCTACAGGACACTATAAATACATTCCATCATGATACTCCTCTACCCGAGCCACACAGACGTTACTCTATCCTCATCCCCCAAATACCTCCTTATCTTCTTCTCTACACACTCTTTACGTGTTCAATGCCAGCCAACCTCCTCCTCTCAAAAGCCACCCCAACCCCAACCATCCCCAAGAACACCGCACAAGTATAAACCTGCGGAGCGCCATCCCCAAACTCCGGATCCACCCCCCTCGTCCCAGGATACAAAAACGCACTTAACTGAGTGACCCAATAAATAGTCGCAAACCAAGCCGCCGTATATAACGATCTCCGCTGTTCCTGGGCAGTACTACCTGGTCGATAAAGAAAGTAGAGCGAGCTCAGACCGAGAACGAGTGCCATAGACATAGTCTGCGCGCCGTGGAATTTAGCATGAGGCGGCCAGTTGTTGTTGAAAAGATGGGTTTCGTTCCATTCTGCTATGTAGGCGCCTGTGCATGTTATGCTTGCGACGCAGGTGAGGAGGATGCGGCCTGTTGGGGGCATTGTGACTGGTTAAGTTATGGGGTAGGATGGAGAGTGTTTGTTTTAGGTTTAGAGATTGTGACTAGGGATGAATATTTTTGAGAATGTGTAATTTGTTTTGAATGATTTATATCATGACTTATATATCTGAGCTCGGAGATCGCGGGGAATCCGGATAAGGGTTCGGACATATCGGGGCTAGCGGGTAGCATTTGTAAGGCCATGAGTCGAGAGTAACTTGGGTAACCAGGTATAATTATTTAGTGAACTAGTGGATTGAGTTGAGGATTTATAAGCTGCAGCACACCGAAGGCTTCTAGGCTACCTACCAGGCAGAGAACTACAGGTGCGTGCCAAGGCCATTGCCTGTCTTGTTCTAGTAGGTAAGCAGTATTGCCCTGAAGTCGTGCGGCCAGGGTGAGCGGGGTGAGAAGGGGGCGTGAGTGGGTGAGAGGGTTGCCTGATGCTTACCTTAATCAATCGTGGGTGGGCGATCCGTACTTGCTTTATAGTTATTGGAATCTCATGATATCCTGAGGAACCTGCAGCTCCCCGAGACGTCACTACATATTTATTAGCAGCATCAGCAATCCTAGTATTTTACTATTAGTTTAATTATTATAAATAACTTTAACTTCTAAAATATGTTAAGGTAGCAGTTTGTTTTTAAAAAAGATATATAGCTTTCTGATAAGTCCTGGAAGTACATTAAGAAAGGATAGATTTATAACAAAGATAGGGTTGGCAGCTGACCCACGCTGAGCTCATGCTTCTGTATTCACGGCCCTGTGATATGTAAAACGAAGGTCCAAGAAGCAAATGGGATGGGCCCTCCAGTTCGGAAAGGCTGTTATCAGTCACTCCAGTAGCCTTAGAAAGAACTAAATTGCTAGGTTCAAAGTAAATCAGCTTCTCCTTCGTATCTGTAATAATAATCAGGTCGGGACGGCACGTCTTATTCATCTTAAAGTAAATGACATGGATTATGGATATTGAGACAAAAATCGAGGGATTGATTTTCGGGATATGTCAACAATTAAGTATTAAATCATGCCGGTTTCCCACTTAGAACCTGCAAAAGATGTAGAAAAAGAAATGTAACCCACAACGCGGAAAGACTAAGAAGGAGCTCAAATGTCGTTACTTAAGGAAAGTTTGGTTATCAGTCCTGTAATTTCGTCCGGGTTATCTTCCATGGGGTAGTGACCAGCAGTTGGGAGCCAGATCCCATTCGGAGCCCAGTCGGCCTGGTTACTCTTGCCAATAATACGCACCAGAATATCCTTATAGTCTTTCAGCAATGGGTCTCGCTCTCCAAAAACCACTACTGTCTTCAGTCTGCTCTCTTCATCCTCATCTAGATCTTCTTGACATTTCTTTTGCCAGTAACGTCTCACAAAGTCATTCCTTTCCAATAACAGTGCCAGGGCGTTCAGGTCACTGAAGTTTCTTGGGCCAAGGACAGCTTCACACAACTTCCATACCCGTGTCTCGCGAAGGTTTCTCAGAACAAAGTGTGGTATTCCAGGGGCATGGCGTGCAAAATTCTCCGCGTTAGATCTGGTGTTTGCGGGCAGACCCTGGTAAGGTGCGCTATAGCCTTCAACATCTTGCTCTGAAATGTGTGGAGATATGAACCGCGCAAGAGTAGATTGAGACGCATAGCCATCCAGGATCCCGGTCAAGAGAAACCAAACCCCGTGGAGAAGGTGGCTGTGAACACTCGTCTCGTGAGGACGAGGCGGCAGGAAGGAATTAACAAGGAAGAGGCCACTGCATGACGAGGAGGGAAGATAAGGGATGGTGCATAGAGCCACGCATCTGAGATATTGTTAGTCAGCAATGGAAAAAAAAAAAGTGAGACATGTAGTGATTTTCATCAGAAAACTAAGAAGTGTCATGTTTGCTTACCCGCCCCAGTGGTGTGCTACCATGATAGCATCACTAAGTTCAACATGGTTGACAAAGGCAGTCAAAGTCTGCATATGCAGTTCAAATGTCAGAGACTCCCTGTGGATAGGCTTGTCGCTTAGTCCGTAACCAAGCCAATCTAGAGCAAAAAGCTCGTGGCCTTCTTGGAGAAGCTTGGGCATAACCTATAATATGAGTGAATATTAGCACTCAATAACATTGGCATCTGCAATCACAGTTCACCACCTTGATCCCATAATGAAGGGGAAATGAATACTGGATTTTAACAAACCTTTCTCCACATATAGCTCCAGCTCTGATTCCCATGTAGAAAAACAATGGGCCTCTTCGTCAAATGGCTGCTACTACCCGTATTGGCAGCTGGCCTTAGATGAATGAATCTCACTCGTGCTCCACAGACAACAAACTCCTCAATATGGTCATGCCATGAGATATCATTTATCCACTGCTTCCCAGACAGGTCGGCTCGAACAATTTCATTGTCTGGGAATACATACTTCCCTTCGAGCTGAAGTTGAGCCTGCACCGCCCCCTGCCGTCTGTATGCTTCCGTTTCCTCAATGAGCTTATTCCACCGCAAAACAACACAACCGATATTTCTGAGAATGGTTGGAAGAAGACGAAATAAGGCTTGCGAAGTATAGATAGGAAGAAGCACGCATACTGCGTAGAGCCGGTATAAGGTGAAAGACAAGAGAAAAACACTGATAATTTCGCATATTGCCTGGACAGCAATGGAGAGCTGTGCATTAAGGCGGAAGAAGCAAGCTATCGCGCCCTGTCTCCTGAATGCTTGAATGCTTTTGATGAACTCCCCCCGCCGCAGAATAAGACAATGAACATTTCCGAGAATGGTTGGAGGAAGCCAAAATAAGGGTCGCAGAATATAGATAGGAAGAGACAAACAAATCGTAAAGAACCGGCGTGCAGCAGGCAAGAGAAGCACACCTATGATTCCATACAGTGTTTGGAAAATGGTAAAAATCTGTGCAGCCAAGCGCAAGAGGCAGCTGATAAAGTATGAGATCACTGAGTTTTCTGGTCGTGCTCTCTCTAAACCAAAGTTTAGGGCTGGCAATTCTGCCTCCTGCCAGGTCATCTTGAGACCTTTCAACACACTTTTGCACGTTAAAGTTTATCAATAGGACTTAGAAAGGAGGTTCACTTTATATTTCAACGAAGTAAAGGCAGCTACTTACAGCCAGTATGTGAATAATAAGACCAGTGTCTTTTTTCCCCCTTGGTTCCCCCTTTTTTGATCTTTTTTTTGGGGGGGAGTAATTTGTTTGTGTGAAGGGTGTAATGTATAAATTCCTATTAGAGAGGATGGAATCCAGGAGTGCCCGGGAGCAAACAGAACATAAGAAACATGCCAATGTCACACATGGTGAACTATGTTGGCATTTTTCTGGGTAGCTTACTTCACCCTGGAGTGCCGACATGCAAATATTCTGTTCATCTACAGCTGCCAATTTGTCTTTGTGCCATTGGCTTTCTAGAGATTGTAGGTCTGCAAGGCCATACGGCAACCATGCTCTACTAGAAGGTTGAGGTTTCTCTTCGCAGTTGACGAAGGACTCGCGAACTGCATCCAGCAGAGTCTAACTGAGCGAGCGCAAAGCGATGGAAAATGCTGTCAAGCTGTTACAAATCTAAAATTCCCAGTTGTCATAGCAGTTACCCCTTGAAATTTGAATTTGACTGCCGCCCCTTATCGTACAAGCTCTGCAGGGATAAGAGAAACATTTCAATATCACTAGTTTTGAACAGGACGCCTATTATAGCCCTTTAAGGAAATTTGCCGCTGCGCTCGAAGACATTGTGGTGATCTCTCCACTTGCATTAAGTGTAGTTGATGGTAACGGCACGATATTCTTGGGGAAAACAAGCACGGTGCCAGTACCACAGCTTGTAGAAGGGAATTCTCCTGGAATTCGTTTAATAGCACACTGCTGGACAGCCTCGTTGAAACGGACATAACGTTTGGGTTTTCTAGATGGCAAGACAAAATTGGTGATTTTTCGGGCAATCTTGTTCATGTACACGATAACTGACCTCAGCTTCCACGCTAAAGGAAAGACATAGGCGCAGTAGAACGCGCGCGCAGGTTGTCGGGAAACTTTCCCAGTGCATTGACGTTTCTTTGACAGCATGGAATAACGCGACCGAGGCCCCAGCATTCGTTGTTCGGACATTGGGGTCTTCTTAGAAGCCGAGGTTTTGGCGACCAACAAGAGCGGGTTTTTGAATTTGCAAGTAGCCGGATTCGGGGGTCCAATATGGCACTTCCAGGGACCGTAAAGCCAAGTAATATCACTGTCTTTCTCCCTGGTAACTGTGAGATGTCTGTGACGGTGTATGCTAAATAGGCCAGCCCGGTAACTTACCAGTTCAGCATCCGAGCTGGTACAGTATGCAACTGGTGGTTTATTTTCGTCCATGCCCTCCATAACGCATTTTCGAGCCTCACTCGTTTCCTGAAGTCGCTTTCCCGACATCGAATATACCGCCTGGTCGCCCAGATGTCTTCAAATTTCCACTCGTGGGAGAGGAAGTCGGCATTCTGAGAGGGTTCTTCCTCAACTGCATGGTCATCATATCCCATCCCATACATACCTTCACACCAGTGGACTAGATTGCTCAGATCCATACACCCGCAGCAAATGAAAGGGATTTCAAGGCAACAGAGGAGATATACTCAGTGGCTCTCTGATACAGAAACAGAGATATCACAGGCGAGGATCAGTCGGTATTAAATAATACTTGTCAAAGTTCTCTACCTGAATGGAATGCAATTTCGAAAACGGCGGCGGAAACTGTTTGTGAAGTGTTATTTTCCCAGATCCGTCATGAAGCAAGGCGAATGCGACAATAGTTTCAGCGGAGATGACGCATGCCAAAGAGAGAGTTGGCGATATTGAATGTCCCTGCATTCTCAGCTTAAGTGACAACTCACTATGACAGCCGGATTGTGGGGCGAGTAAACTGGTACCTGAAGAGAAAGACAAATAGCAATCTTCTGCCATCGGCTCACAACCACAGGACGAATGGTTCTGTCATGAATGTGACAAATCTACTGGATAAAAGCAAATACCTCTCTAACAGGTCTTTAACAATGTTGAATGTTTTCTGCTCTATCTGGTATTCGTCAAGGGGTACAATCATTGATGTCTCCGGTGTAGTAGAGAAGCTTCGCGAGTTGACAAACATCTCCGGGCGATTGGACAAGCTTAGGAGAATGAAACCCGAGAACTAAACATCCGCCTGCCTTGGCCAGCAGATCGGCTCTAGCTCGATTGAGCCGCATGACTTGACGGGGTGGATATAGATCGACTTGGGGCGGATTGGGTCGTCTGTCGAAGTGCCTTCGGGAGCAGCATATTTGCGACCATACTGGTCGGCCATGTTGCTCTTGCTGCTGGATAAACCGAGTCTTTGCAGTTTCCGCAGTTTCCGGCGGGTGGCGGCTGTGTTTCCATTTTGGATGATAATTGTGAAGACCAGGCTGAGCAGGAGTGCAAGCCCGACGGTTGAATAAATGGCTGTAGAACCCTCCAGGGGTTGGAGAGACCGTAATGCTTGAAGAAGCATTGTCTCTGTCTGCGCTCAAGTAGGTAGTATGAACGTAAGTTATGATGAAGATGAGGGTGCTTTTTCTGCGGCAAACTGGATGTTTGGAATTTTATCCCGTTGACTACGTAATTGTGTCTCCAGTTTACTCAAATTTCGTTGGTTCCCGGGCATATGCTGGCATTAATCCAATTAGGTAACTCATGCTATTGTCCAACCAAGGTTAACTCTATAGATGGAAGCTGATTTCTTCTACTACAAAGTGTAGAAGACCACTGTTAAAGTGAAGGTATCCAGGGTTATATTCAAAGGTGTTTTAGTGGTAATGGGTAAACTAGCGTTTGCTATAGCAGTATATACATATATATATATCATAGTGTACCTAACGAATCTCAAAGAAAATCATACATCAGCATATCCACCGCAAATCTACCACCAGCCACCAGTTGTCCTGGCAGTAATACTTCAAGCGCCAGAAATAGCAATATCAGCACAGTGCAGATAAACCTGTCCAGTCTGGAAAGAGTTCCATCTGAGCCGAAGCAAGGTATGGTCCGAAGAGTAATCAAGAATCTTGATCTTCTTCGTAACAGTATACCCGCCTGCAATAGTAGTCGCGCAGGGGTTCAGCTCCGTGTCATCAACTCCCTGACAGCCGCGGTTGGAATCCATCGCAAATGCATTGCACGTAAACCAGTCATTCCTCCCAGCAGACATCTCCCTCCGTACAATCCGGACTATAGTCGGAAGTCTGGCCAGAGACATCCGTGCACTTGAGCCCACCCTCAAGGAAGCAATCCTCTCCGGCTTACTTCTCCTCATCGGTTGGCAGGTATACTGGAGTCAAGTATTTATCGACCAGGGTTTGGTTCTGGCAGATCCCATATGTGAACATGCCACCGTGGTCGCCGTTGTTATCGGCACACCACTGGACCTCGACGACATCGCCAGCGGTGCAGGCGACTACTGGTTCGTTTCCCTAGTCGCCGCCGGGTTTGTTGTAGTCAACGCTGACGCGCGAGTTGTAGCCACAGGGGCCGCTCTGTTGGTATTTGTCCGCTTTGCTGCATAGGCTAAGCTCGTTCCCGTGCAGAATTCATTTGCAACAGTCCCCAGGCCAATCAATTGCCTGAGCACAAGAAATTCCGGGGAAGTGTAATCTATCTAGAACACTGGCGTTTTTCATCACTGCAGATACCCGCAGGGTAAACGTCTAGATGCATGACAAGGCCGGGGTATCAGATAGGAGAGATTGTGTCAAGTGCTTACTCCGTATCCCGGATTTTGGCCACCTTCATCTCCGTGATTACACCGAAAAGCTCGTCGACTACACGGACTAAACCAGATTTCCTGCTACTATCCGAGCGCCGGCTTGGGCGCAGTGATATGTATGTCAAGCGCACTGCAAGTGATGATCAAGCAACCGAGAAAGCTCAGGACAATAACTAAACCAAGTGATTGAAATTCCGTCCCTCAATATCGTCAATTTTATCCTACAAGCTCCCACCTTTTTTCCGGAGCCATGGTGACAAACATCACCCTCTCCAATAATACCCAAACTCCACATCCGTTGCAAACTAAGCGTACAATCTATCTAGAGAAGGGTTCAGAACGTCGCTGGGAGTGAAACTGCTATGAGAAATATCACCCTCCAAACGCACGACCATCTATCAGGGCTTGAAGAAGCTGACCCTTCACCGGCTTCGATCGCTGAGAGGAGTTCAGTTTTAGCCATGTATCACGGAGGGGTTTGCGTGTTGTTCCGTGTGCGCTATACTCCGCCTCGACGAGCATGCTGGTCAGTGCGCTGTTGTAGAAGTAGTAGCTGATGGAGACTATAAACTGGGGCACATTGGCAACGACGACGTATGCGAGGATGGACTATTTCATTGCGTTTCGGATGACCATGTTGCCGGTTGTGGTGCCGAAGCCTAACTCCCACCAATATTTCATGGAATTATCAACGCCGGCGACACTGCCGGCTTGGCCGAGGAAATATGCGCCGGCGCCGACGCCGATGCACATTCCGCTCCTGTTGTAGGCAGGTAAGCAAGGGGTACGAGTTATCAAGGCTTTGGAAGAGTGATGCTCAAACTTACAAGGCTACTAACGTCACTGCCCATCTGTGAATACCTGCTGCCTTCCACAAAGGCTTCCGACGAGCGAAACATCTAGGCTTCAGATCAACCTCTATTTCGTTACTATCATGGACGAGTGCCACCTGTGACTCTGGCGCTCTGGTACCCAACATTCGCCACGCTTTACTCAGGACTGCGCGTTTCTCGGGATGACCGGACAGTCTCCCATAGTCATATCCTCGTCCCAATAGTATAAATCAAAGAGACAAAAACACTTCATGAATGCATGGCTGGCCTGGTCGGCCTGGTCTTGGTGCTATGGAGCCAACTTACCAATTGGTTACAATAACAAGCAAGAGTATAATGCCCACTCCACAATCCGGGAACCATGGACGTCTCCCGAGTTCCCGCCCTGAACCAAGCTCCGACTTTAGCACAGGTATAGCCCCTGGAAGTCCAGCAACACCGCCATCTATAGTATATAATGGTAAGAATGCTTATTGCATGGATGGGATGCTGTGCCTCAGACAAGGCGCGTCAGAGGTGTTACAGGAACTTCAAGGAGAGCCAATCAAGCATTCACGCACTTGTTAATCTGTCACACTCACCTGCACATGTACAAATTTAAAACTGTTACCGTCCAAAACAGGACCAATAGTAGCAAGGTTAATCATGGATCTTCGCGAGCCCGACCTCCGACAGGTAAGGGATCAATCTAGGTATGGGCCAGACCTGACACTTCAAATTAATTAATGGAGTTGCCGCCAGTGGCGCACTAGATAGTACCTAGATATTTTAACAAAGCGCCGACATTTACCAATCATACTAGTAGGGTAGTCACATTCTTTTTATCACTGCTTCTTGAACAACCTCACCATCGATTATAAAACCTAATCTGAGGAGAGAGGTTGCCTGAGTTTATACTTACATTCCATCATCCAAATTCAAGTGGTCAAGTGTATGGCTGTCCCCCTTGCCAGTCCTACTTAGGTTCTAGAATCAAGCCGCGGAATATTTCCTCCTACTTTTATTACCATAGAATGTGTTTAAGAATAGAATAGAAAAGAGGAACTACGTAATATACTAGCAGTTTTGCGTAATCAATACAAGACTAACTACTACTACTACTACTACTACTTAGATAGGCACAGTATTTTACCTAGAGTTTTCCTATAGCTATCAATACAAAGCCGAACCAAAATGGAAACTGACTAACAACACTGAACTTGGCCATAACGTAATTCACGGGTCATCCGACCGCCACGGGTCATCCGACCGCCACAATTAATGTCCACGCGTAGTTATACGCGTTGTTCTTTAACCAACCATCATGCCACCAAATCGAAAGAAATCGCGTCAAGATTTAGTTGAGCAAGAGGGGCGGATCC